>VMDR010030331.1:0-12415 GCA_007922815.1 Macrotus californicus
TATCTGTGAATCTCTTTGCATTTAGGCTCCCTGGAGTTCATTGAGCTTCCAGGATGCACAGAGCAATGTTTTTCAATAAATCTGGGAAGTTTTTTGACCATTATCTGTTTAGATATTTTTCTTCTCCCCCATTCCCCTTATCTCTCTCTAGTACTCCTATTGCATGTACATTGGTGCATTTAGCAGCATCTCATATTTCTTAGGGGCTCTGTTCATTTTTTTTCAATCTTTTTCTTCTCTAATATTTGAGCTAGATATTCTCTATTGATCTATCTCAAAGTTCGTTAATTCTTTCTTCTGCCAGTTCAAATCTATTCTTGAGTCCCTCTAGTGAAAATTTTACTTCAGTTACTGTACTTTTCAACTTCCATATCTGTTTGGTTCTTTTTTGTTATTTCTACCTCTTTAATAATATTCTTTATATTTCTTTTTTTTTAAAGACCCCTTTAAAAATCAATTGCTCCTTGGTTAACCAAATAAAATCAATGATAATCATATCCACTGCTGTTTAAGTGTTACCTTCAAAGTTTGTGCAGTATAAAAATTTAAATAGTATAGACAAATATTTGTGGGAAACCCATATTAGATTTTGTTTCTCAACCTAACTTCTGGAGAGTTAAATGGTTTTGTTTTTATTTTTTTTATTGGATTTTTTTAACAGACTATCTCTAATTGATTAAGCTATTATAGTTGCCCTGATTTTTCCCCTCTACCCCCCTCTACCCAGCAGGCCACCCCCCCATTGTTCATGTCCATGGTCATGCATATAAGTTATTTGGCTATACAATTTCCTATACTGTACTTTATATCCCCATGACTATTCTGTAACTACTTATTTGTATTTCTTAATACCCTCACCTCTTCACCCATTGTCCCATACCTCCCTCCCATCTGGCAACCATCAAAACCCTCTCTGTATCTATGATTCTGTCTCCATTCTTCTTGTTTGCTTAGTTTGTTTTTTGTATTCAATTGTTGATAGATATGTATTTTTTGCCACTTTATTGTTTGTAGTTTTGATCTTTTTCTTAAATAAGTCCCTTTAAGATTTTATGTAATAATAGTTGGGTGATGATGAACTCCTTTAGTTTTTTCTTGTCTGGGAAGCTCTATGTCTGCCCTTCAAATCTAAATGATATCTACTCTGGGGAGAGCAATCTTGGCTGTAGGTCCCTGCTTTTCATAATTTTGAATATTTCTTGCCACTCCCTTCTAGCCTGCAAAGATCAAAAACTTCTGGTCAAGATGGCAGTATAGGAAGACATGGCTTGCCTCTTCACACAACCACATCAAAATTAAAACTAAAATGTAGAAGAACCATCACTCAGAACCATCAGAAATCGAGTTGAATGGAAGTCTGACAACTACAGAATTAAAGAAACCACATCCATCCTGACTGGTAGGAGGAGTGCAGACATGGAATGGGCTGGTCCCTCACCCACATGTGGTGGATAAAAATTCAGAAGGGATATCTTGGGGGAGAGGAGTCTCACCCCACACCAGGTCCCCCAACCCAGGGTCCTGACCAGAAAGTTAAGTCTCCACACCTTCTGGCTGCAAAAACCAGTGAGGACTGAGTTGGTGGAAGAAACTGCTGGATCCCCAAGTAGTTTCTCTTAAAGAACCCACACATAGACTCATCTACTCAGACTTACTCCCTCTGCTCTGCAGCACCAGGGTAGCAGCTTAAAAGGCACCAGTGGCATAAGGGGAGGAACTGAGTTGTTTGGTATCAAGGCCAGTAGAGGCCGTTGTCCATATTTCGAACTCTCCCCCAGAAGAGGCACAAAGCCAGCAAGCTGGTGCCATATCTGAGACCATCAACCTGGCTGACACTGTAAGATGTGCTTTGGAGATCCCCAGAGGCTCTGCCCTACCCAACTTACAGGCCCTCCCAAGCTGGTTGTCCATATGAATGACTGGTTTGGGCTCATGCCACACAACGTCTTAAATCCTATCAAATAAGCAACAGCTAGCCTCAGTGAGTCCCAGGCCAGGCACTAGTAGCTGCCAACCTAGATTCACAGCTTCACTTTGCCTGGGAATGTCCATGCCCAGCACAAGTAGCAGCCATCACAGTTTGCTTTATAATGCAAGCAGTGTGGCCTTGGGCAAAACACAGGTGGGGGCTGATCTTGGCATGCACTACCTGGGAACCCCAGGGCAGGCATACCCAGTGGAAAGCTAAAGACCATGTCAGAGCACCACCACCTGCCCCTGCACAGGTGATCTTCCATGGAAGGCAGAGGTTGGTGCTAAGTGGTCACAGCCAATACTTGCAGATGAGTGGCCTGGGTAAATTCCTCCCATTGACTTGCCAATAGCAACCAAGTCTCAGCTATAAGAGGAGGGTGTACTCAGCCCACATGAAGGATGCACCTCAAGTACCCAGCTTGGGTGGTAGGGGAAGCTGTGTGCCTGGAACCCACAGGACACCTACTACATTAGTCCACATTACGAAGACAGAGTGAAGGCTCTATCTAATCTTTCTAATAGAAACAAACACAGGGAGGCTGCCAAAACGAGAAGACAAAGAAACAGCCTGAATGATAGAACAGATCAAAACACCAGAAAAAGATCTAAACAAAATGGAGTTAAGCAATCTATCAGATGCAGAGTGCAAAACACTGGTTATAAGGATACTCAAGGAAATTAGTGAGGACCTCAATAGCATAAAAAAGATCCAGTCATGAACAAAGGATACACTAATCAAAATAAAGAATAATTTATAGGGAAACAGCAGTAGAATGGATGAAGCCAACAATCAAATCAATGATTTGGAACATAAGGAAGCAAAAACCAACCAATCAGAACAACAAGAAGAAAAAATAATCCAAAAAAATGGGGATAGTATAAGCAGCTTCTGGGACAACTTCAAGAGGCCCAACATTTGCATTATAGGGTTGCCAGAAGGAGAAGAGAAAGAGCAAGAAATTGGAAATCTATTTTAAAAAAATAATGAAAGAAAACTTCCCTAATTTGATGAAGGAAATAGACATGCAAGCCTAGGAAGCACAGAGTGTCCCAAACAAGATGGATGCAAAGAAGCCTACTCCAAGACACATCATAATTAAAATGCCAAAAGTTAAGGATAAAGAGATAATCTTAGAAGCAGGAAGAGAAGTTATTTACCTACAGCGGAGTTCCCATAAGACTGTCAGCTAATTTCTCAAATGGTTTTGTTTTAAAAATAAATTTTCCCCAAAGCTTTTGAGAAATCTCAATAAAATGCAGTTGAGAGAGTGGCATTTTTATATTATGTGCCTCAGTAAATGAAAGTCTCAGCTGAATAATTTCTAATCTGCATTAGTATGTCTCTCTCTCTCTCTTTCCTTCCATTCATGCATATCCTATTATCTGATCCTACTGAGATCTTGTTTAGAGTACACAAAACTTCCCTGAAGGGTTTTCCATTTAAAGCAAAAGAATCAGATCAACAATATTTTAGTACAATGCTCCAGAAAGATGTAAAGCCGACAATTGATTTTCACTGTGGGAGATTGTATGGCATTTTTCTGCTCACCAGCCTTAGCACAAAGTCGGCAGCACAGCTAAGCCAAGAATGGCGAACAAGCCTCCGAGAACATTGGAGAAATGAGCCTTTGCACAACCATCTATTTTTTGCCCAGTTTTAACAGTGAAGGGTTTAGGAAGAGAACTGACAACATTTTCAACGTGAAGCTTATTTAATGTTTCTGTGTTGCTACAATTAAGCATTTCAGAAGCATATGTGTTGCCTTTCAGCTCAAACCCAATCGTCCTCTCTGACAGGTCACAGACAAAAACCAGGATAATGACATTCTTTCTCAATCATAGGATCCAGACACACCAGTCTGGTGTAGATCAGAAAAGAAAACAACTACCCAAATGCTGATTTAATTTCCTTTTCCTCAAATATTGAGTTCATATTGAAATTGAACATACCAAGTGTGAATTTTGCTAAGAATAGCACTCAGTGTTACATGAAATCTGCAAAAGCATCTTCAGGTAATGATAACATCCTAATATATTATAGCTCATGTTCATTTCTTTTTCTATATGTTCAGATCTATATGTTTAGCTTGTATGTGATCCCGTCTGTGTGGAGAAAATGAATGGGATAGTTGAAGAGATATCTAGGTAATTTACAAATTGAAAGAAAAATGACTTTCAAAGATCCAGACAAATGAGGGGAGAGTGATGTAAGTTATTTTGACTAAGCACACAATCTCAATTAGCTTGACCATCTTCTCAATTTTCTGTTTTCTTTTTGTGCTGTTGTCACTTAAAATCATCAATAGTCAAGTGTGCATAGTTGCAGTCAAGACCTAGTGAACTCAAGTGACTTTTTCTGGAGCCATGGTTTGAAAGAGTCATGCTTTCTCAAGCACTGTAGCACAATCATTTCTTCCCATTATCCAGATTTGGCCCCTATGCGGTAATTTTCCCGATGGTAGGAACTTGGAGGACCTGGCAATTAAATGCCCAATTTTAATTTCTGCCTACTCTTCTGCCTCAAGCCCCTGCCTAGTCTATCAAATGGTCCTGTGTAAAGTGAAACTCTTTGAGCACGTTGTGGTAGGCTAAACAATGGCCCCCAAAGATGTCCACCTCCTAAGCCACGGAACCTTTGAATACACTACTTTACATGATTAAAGGAGCTTTGCAAATGTTATTCAGTTAAGCATCTTGAGATGAGGAGGTTATTTTGTATTGTCAGTTGGTCCACTGTAATCCCAGGGTCCTTATAAGAGGGAGTAGCAGGGCTCAGACTCAGAGGCGACATGACGATGACAGCAAAGGTAGCAGTGAAGTGAGGCTGTGAATCAAAGAGCTTAAGCAGCTTGTACAAGCTGAGACAGTCGAGGCAATGGATTCTCCTCTAGATCCTCCAGCAGGAACACAGCCCTGAGGAACCTTTGTCGGCTTCTGATCTGCAGACCTGCAAGGTAATTATTTTGTGTTGTTTCAAGGCACCAAGTTTGTGATAATTTGTTACAGCAGCAATAGGAAACTAATACACACCCTTTCCCATTTTAGTTCTACAGACAGAATAAACCTAATCAGTTGTTTTTCTCTGCTGCCTTTCCCTTGATGCTTCAGAGTGGAGCTCTTAAATTGGGTTAGAGGTGGCCACTGGCCTTCCAAAATTGTACACACAATTTTGTGTCACATGCATTTTTCTGGAAAAGGAATCCAAAGATTTATCAGATTAGCAAAACAACCTATGATCTCAAAATTAAAAATGTTTTTTAGATTTTATTTATTTATTTTAGAGAGAGAAGAATGCGGAGGAGGGGGGAGAGATTGAGATTTGTTGTTCTGCTTATTTGTGCACTCATTGGTTGCTTCTTGTATGTGCCCTGACCAGGTATTGAACCTCCAACCTTGGTGTATCAGGACAATTCTAACCAACTGAGCTACCTGGCCAGGGCAAAAATGTTAGTCTTGATTGGGCATTCCCAACTTCATCTCTTAACCCTCAGCAGACTATGGGTGGAAGAAAAGAAAAAGGATAAGAAAGAGAACACTTAAAATATTTTTGTTCCCTTATAAGTGGTCCTTCCTCCACTCTTAAGGGTGAGGCTGGTGAAGCTTGGTCTAAGATGCTGCTCCTATGTGTCTTTTAGGTGCTGTTCTTGTTTCTTACACATACCAGGCGCTTCCTTCAGAAGGAGGCCCTAGCTATTACCAATGATTTCACTGAGCCTGAGGCTGGATGATTCTGCTGTGCCCCTCACTGCTCTGGTAGGCATGGTGGCAATGATGATGGTGGACAAAGATGTCAATATAGACATAGCATCACTCAATTATTCTAGTAATCCTTGGTTGATGTCTTAGCTATTACATGGAATCTAAGGGCATGACTGTGATGTGTATCCCTTTTCCATGCCTGTGAGGATGTGTGTAGGTAGCAGAAGAAAGGGTTTCTCCTGTCTAGACCTCAAATGATGTATTACTAACATAATCTTATACACAAAGGGAATGGAACAAGTCATTCTGAAATAGAGATGTGGTATTATCCCAAAAGAATAATATTTTTACTGTCAGTGTAAAACCTACCAGAGAGAAAGCTTCTAGTCTTCACTGTGTAGCAGCTGTGACTTTGACTATGAGGAATGTGATTCTATTTTATTGTGATTCTTCAGTGTCTGCCAGGACACAAAGGCTCTGCTCATTTTAAATCCACCACACCTTTAAGTAGTGACATGTGGGGAAATTGCTGTCTTGTTTGTGTCAGACAGCTATTTCCCCCTAAAATGCTTACTGTAATTCCATATTTAATAAATGCCCCCTGGGTATTGGGACATGTCCAAGACCCATCGACAATCTCTGCCCCACACACACACATGCCAAACCATGTCAGCAATTGGCCCTGCTCTGTGCGCCTCTGACCATTGTGGATGGCATTCTTCTGAAACAAAGAGTGTCCACAGCGATTCAGCGGTAGGTTTCTTCCAAGAAAGCTGTAAAAGAAACTGAGTGCAGTTTGTTTGCTTAGCAGCAAGTTACAAAAGAAAGAACCCATAACAATGACTTGACAGTGCATGCAGAAACATTACAGTTGCCAGGGGCTTTCACAGGAACTCTACGTCATTGATTCTTGCCATGTTTTGTGGCACTCAGGGTAGATGTTAGTATCTTCCCAAGGATATGGGTCTCTGAGAGGTTAAGGGACTTGTCCAAGGTGAATCCACCAGCCGATGGCAGAGCCAGGGCCCGCACCCAGTTATTCTGACTCTGGTTTCAGTGATCCACTCACACACTCCCCAGGTATCAGTGTCTCTCATCAGTTAAGGAGTTTCCGAGTAGAAAGTATGACATCTTGTATTTTAATTCTGCTTTCTTTCATTCAGTAAGAGAACTTAGAGAAAAGTCATTTTTTCCATCAGTAAAAACTTCACTCCACACAATTTTTATGTAACTATTCATTGAAGTTTTGGAATACATAAGGCAACTGGGTAAATGCCCAGTTAAATAGCATTAAAATGTTCTTTTTTCTTTTTTTTTTAAGATTTTATTTATTTATTTCTAGTGAGAGAGGAAGGGAGGGAGGGAGAGAAACATTAATGTGTGGCTGCTTCTTGTGCACCCCCCACTGGGGACCTGGCCTGTAACCATGTGCCCTAGACCGGGAATCGAACCAGCAACCCTTTGATTCATAGGCCGGCATTCGATCCACTGAGCCACAACCAGCCAGGACTAAAATTTTCTTTGACTCTATCTTTGAAAGATACATTTTCTGAAATAGAGTTTTGCCCTTAGGTATGCATTTGATTTAAACATTTAGAATCACCTTTAGTTACACAGTCTGTGTGTGTGAGGGTGTGTGTGTGTGTGTGTGTGTGTGTGTAAAATCACTGAGTTCCCTAGAGCTCCACAGAACATGAATAAACATATGGACTGTTCTCTTACACCTACCCCACAAGTCTGAGTATTGAGGATTTATATAGTTAGAGCCTATGTGGTGTAAATATGTATAAATTTATATTGTGTTAATTTATGGCATGCGGTGCAGAAGGCTGTTTGCAAGTTGCAGTGTACTTCTTCCCACGTTTCTGCTGAAATATTCATCTCTGGGTTCATTCCCCATGTTTCCTTTGTCTCCCCACAGATGTTTAGGCAGCTTGTTTTCAAGGGATTGAGTGTGTCTTGGAAGTATGTTTACTGAATGCAATCCAGGTAAAGAATACACTATCTGTATTGGGATTTGGCTAAAGGTAACTAACCCTTTTCCTTCTGTTCTGCTCGCTTCTGTTATGAAGACAGAAAAAAACTCTGGGAGACGCCTGTCCCCTGGCCTCATGGCATGGAGGTCCAAAGGGTTTCAAGTGGGTGAGTAGCATTTAATTACATGTAACAGGGGAAACAACAAAAGACCAATTCTACATCTGTGGCTCTTTGCCAAAGAAGCTGAATTTATATGAGATGGGCTTCACTTCTAGTTTTTTTTTGTGGTTATGTTAAAGGGGAAGGGATGATCATGGTCATGGATGAATGAAGGTCACAGAGTGCTCATAAACCGCATTCATTTGACCTGCTCTTTCACCAGCTTCAGTTGTTGAAAGTACTTATATTGACTTATTTGAGTTAATCAATGGTTTCTTTCCTGGTTCCTGTGTGGGGAGACGTGCTAATAGGTAGGGGATACTTGAGAAGGAAGCAGTGGGCAGGAAGAGCAAGCAAAACAGAGCCCCGACCCAAGTGAACAGTCCCCGAATGATCAAAAGCTGGTTGTGTTGAATTGTCCATGAGTGATCTGAGGTTTGCATCACCCATGAATGATCTGAGGCAAGGCTGCCTACACAGATAATATCTGCTTCTCTAAATTTGGGGAAAATTAGTAGTTGCAGATTGTTTAACTGTTTTCCCTCTGCCCTTAGAATGGCACTGCTTATGAAAGTTGAGGACAAACCTATTGAAAGAATAATGGGATTACCTACCACAGGCATTATGCAGAGATTTGTTCATGGAAAGAACTGCTCTGCAGGTGTCTGTCAAGCACTATGAATTCACCAGTTCTCAGAAATAATCCATTAATGGCAAACTGGCATTTGAATAATCCTTTAACATTTTGAAGCTTTTCCTTCCTTCCTTCTTCCCTTCCTTCCTTCCTTTTAACATACATTGCCTCATCAGCTCCTTCAACAAAGTAAGGTTCACACTTTTTAAGGGAAAGAAAGGAAATCTTAGGAAGTTAAAGTGAGCATCCAATGATCACGCCCTTGGCAAATATCATAACTAGAAATTGAACCCTGGTAAATTTCACCAAGATAAGGAGGCCAAGTTAGTGTTCTCAACCATTCTTAGTTGGATAAAAAGTATCTATATCTAAAATTTTTTTTAAGATTTTATTTATTCATTTTTAGAGAGAGGGGAGGAGAAGGAGAAAGAGAGAGAGAGAGAAACATCAATGTGTGGTTGCCTCTCGTGTGCCCCCCTGCTGGGGATCTGGCCTGCAACCCAGGCATGTGCCCTGACTGGGAATCGAACCAGCCACCCTTCGGTTCGCAGCCCACACTCAGTCCACTGATCTATACCAACCAGGGTTATATCTAAAATTTTTATTTAAATCTAAGTTTTGCCAACTCATCTAGTGCTCCTGCCATATTTCCTCAATGTCCTGAATCTCTCCAGATCCTATTATTCCACATCAGTCATACCCAATGAGAACTTGGACATATCTCTGGCTGGAAAAGAAAGTTCATATCTGGGAATAATGAAAGTAAAAACCACAAAAAAGTATTTGCATGGATTTTGGTCTTAGATTTGCTTAAATGCCAGGGTAGAGTTTAAACTTTAGGAAATGAAAAGCCATAGAAAGACTCTGAGAAATAATGAGCACCTGCTAAGACTTTATAATTTATAAGGCCCTTCACAGACAAACTTTCAGTGAGTGATCTTAACAGTCCTTCAGGGAAGATACAACATTACTCTCCCATTGTTACTGTTCAGGAAGATGAGGCTCAGACAAGAGGGGATAGTACTAGATAGGGTAGCCAGTCAGTGATAAAACTGGGTCTCTAAGTTAAACACTAAATGGTGCTTTCAGAAGTTTGTCCACGAAGTGGCTTATAGAATGCAGAATGTGTTAAAAGGAGGGAAACAGTTAGGAGCTATTGCAGAACCCCATGCAGTGTATTCTTTAAGTTAGAAATCTGAAAGCAAACATCAGCTCTCAGGGCCATGATATGGACTGCTGCTATTTTCAGGGGGACAGAGGCAGAGGGGTGGTCTCTGAATCCAAAAACAGGTTCAACTCATCCATGTGACTTTCTCTTCATCTGACAGATATATGAGTAACTAACTTCATTTACCCCATAGTTTGAGCACAACGTAAAATCATGCTACTCATCTGAACTGAAAAATATTCTGTTTTGCAGAAGAGTCTCCAAGCACCATGTGTGAGAGAACATGACAGAATAGAAACTTATTATGCAAAATGTGGGAGAGAGAACGGCAGTGCTAGGTGACATGTGGCAGCCTACTGGGAAGGGAGAGCTGTGGAACTTTGGGTGCTGTCTCAAGCTAACTGCGGCATGTCATAAGCTGAATGGCAGGAAGGGGTTAAAATATTGTGGGCTTATAGCCCTCTAAGACATTCACGTGCTGTACACACACATCTTCAGGAAGATGTCCTGAAAGCTTACACTCAGCTGCAGCACTCATGGAGAGGTATAAAAGGAACTGACATTATTTTAGTTTGTTTATTGCCTTCATGTGATGTCCCAGGGTTCTTATTCTGGTCTTTGTAAATCCCTCTAAAAATATGAATATTGTGTGAGTCTGTCTCACTCTATATAAAAATTGCAAAAGCTCCTAAGAAGATTATATTAGAGTTCTTAAGAATCTATTTATCTATCTATCTATAATCATCATCTATAGGTTTACTATAAGAAATTGCCTCATGCAGTCATTGAAGCAGAGAATCCCAAGATCCGCTGGAAGCTCAGGAGAGCCAATGATGTAAGTTCCAATCTGTTGGCTGGCAGGCTTGAGACCCAAGAAGAGCCAATACTTCAGTTCAGGTCTGAATGCAGGACAAAACTCATGTTCCAGCTGAAGGCAGTAGGAGTTCCCCCTTAGCCTTTTTGTCGTATTCAGGCCCCTAACTGACTGGATGAAGCCCATCCCCATGAGGGAAAGCAACCTGCTTTACTCAATCTACTGACCCAAATGTTAATTTCATCCAGAAACATCCTCACAGAAATACCAAGGATGATGTTTGACCAATTATCCTGGCACCCTGTGACCCAAGCAGGTTAATGCACAAAATCAACCATCACAAGAATGGAAATAGAAGATTGGACAGAGAGGCGTGTGTGTGGGGTGGGGGGGTGTGTAGGGAGAAGAAAGGAAAAAAATAAGGGGTTATCTGAAATACAGAAACTCCTTCCAAAAATTATGGCTGGCCGCCATAATTGGAATGGAAAGGAGGCTGGTCATACTTGGCCTAAAAAAAAAATTGGGTTGGCCCCAAACTACTTCTGCATGATCTTAAAATATAGTAGATATTGAAAACAACATCTAGAAAATTGGAAGGTATGGCAATTTATGAATTCTATACCAAGCCAAATCATTGTTCTGAGAAGGGAACAAAAAATATTTTAAGCTATGCAATGACTTTTAAAATACACAACTCATATATTCTCTTTGACGACTACTCTAGGTAACTGAGTGATTCACCAAAGTAAAGTATGCAAGAACACGTGGTATTTCCTACAGACAGAGTGCTCAACATAAAATGAATAATAACAACGATTATAGCTATGATATCACGTCTAAATTCCATATTAACTAACAGAAATTGAGGTTGAAGGGAGAGGGGATGAGATGGTGTGAGTTGGTTTCAATATTACATACAGTGGACATTATGTGAGTCAGGGAACGAACAGGAAACAGACAAGTCACTCAAACGATATACTTGAGGAGAGTTTAGTGAGGAAACAATTTATTAGAACCCTCGTGCGGGGTTACGTGGAACCGGCAAGAGACGGTGAAACACCCTGGCAGCGGTAACAGCAGGTAACTGTTAACAACTCCTAGTCCTGAGAAATAAGGGAAAGGAATGGTTACTGGAACTGGGAGAGGGCTGTAGCTGCAGCAGGAGCCGTAGAATTGGCTTCCCATCCGGAGCTGCTGCTTCAAGGCAAGAGCACAGCCCTGCCAATCCTAGCGCTGCAGGAAGGGAACCCAGAGAGTGAAAACCTTGGACTCTTTCCTCATAGCCTCCCATCTCTGCCAGACCCTTTCGTTGTATGAATGAATCCCACTGAGAGAAGCCCACAGAGGATGCCTGACTCCTTGAGCAGTTTGGAGAAAAATGAAAAATGGATATGGGGATCAAACAGAGAATATTTAGCACAGACAATAAGAGACATTTTTTTATTTCTTTTTTTAAAAGACTTTATTCATTTTTAGAGAGAGGGGAAGGAAAGGAGAAAGAGAAGGACAGAAATATCAATGTGTGGTTGTCTCTCAAGCACCCCGTACTGAAGACCTGGCCCACAACCCAGGCACATGCCCTGACTGGGAATCAAACTGGTAACCCTTTGGTTTGCAGCCCATGCTCAATCCACTGAGCTACGCCAGTCAGGGTTAATTTCTTAATATTTACACAAATATAGGTGCACAATTTTAAATATTGGATAACCACTAACATAACACTTTTTAAAGAGTTTTTATATAACAATTGTTACACTAAAGGTTATTGAAAAAGGTCAAATAAATATGGCATATCCTATATCTACTTTTGAATATTAACATATCCAAATATTAGGACATATTAAAAGTTATAAGAACTACAACAAGAAGCATTTTTAACTTTATTTCACCCTGAATTTCCCAAATAGAAATATTTAACAACAGAATTCCTTACTTATGAATAAAAGCTCAGCACCCCATGAACCCTTAGGGAAAGTAGCAGGTTTAAGAG
>VMDR010030332.1:0-12420 GCA_007922815.1 Macrotus californicus
TTTTTTTTTTAGAAATTACACACAGGCAAAAGAATAAACATCACCCCGTAGTCTTTTAGACCAAAAACTTTTGAGACAAATACTGCCAGAAATTTCTTTCTATGCATTTGTATAACCTCAGGTAAGTTATGAAATTAATTGTTGTGCATCAGCTTCCTCATCTGTGAAATGTAGATAATAATAATAACATCCACCTCATAGAGTGATCGGGGCGAGACGTGAGTTATACACAAATTCCGTCAAACAGTAATGGTGCATAGTGAGATCTGTAAAAGTAATAATATTATCTGTATCTGTCTAGTGTTGCTCTGTCTAGACCCAGCTATATATTTTTATAAAGTGGGAAGGAAGTATTCAGATTTCTTTGTAGCCTGTTTTTCTTTTAAATTTATTAATATAGCACAAACTTCTTCCCTTGTGTGACCGTTTGAAGAGTACAAAGGGATCATTAGATCCTTCAAATGATTTTTCAAGAGTGAAAAGTAGTGTAGGGAATGGATCTTGGTCCTTTGAGGGTATTAGTTCAAGGGGATGAGCTAGGTTAGGGCGAGGCCTGGATCTAACCATTCTTGGACTGAGAAGTTTGGGAATGCTGCTTGTACATAATCTCAGAGTCTGAGGACTGAGCACGACCTTGAAGCTCCTTCAGCGCCTCAGTTTTCAAACTCTTTATTGTTGTTTAAGCAGTAAAATCGTGTCCACCCCCCCCCATCCCAACAAAATCTTAAATGGAGCTCTACCCAATGAGTAAAACATCAGAGTAAATTTATTTTGTAAGATCAAATGTATAATATGTGCATGCTATAAAACTTATCAACATGATGATGAAGACAAATTGAACTCCAAGGATATGGATGGTAATCGCCCTCTTACATCAATATCCGCTTCCACAACACAGGATAAAACGTTTGTGAAACCCTGCAGCCCCACTGCCGTAGAATGAGGTACTAGAACCAGCATTCCAACGCCCTTATTGTACAGATAAGGAGATGAAGGCCCAGAGGGACTGCCTGCTGTTTGGGCTTTTAATATTACAAATATCAATAATAAAAATAATACCGTAACAGGATGAAAATATATGTTACCCAAAAAGCTATCTGGTCTGGTACAATGTATCATCCACAAAATACAGTTCTTTCTAATTTGAGTGATTGCCATATAGTTCTCCAATGAATAAAAATGGAAATGGTCAATTAACTTAGCTGTTGTTATTTATTGTTTTACATTACCCTTATAGCTGGTATGCTCTGAGTTGTGCTGGCTATGTAATTTGTATTTTATTCCATTAGTGTATATAAAGATTTACCTATTACCACTAATAAATTAAATTATGCATTTCAACTTATGAGTCAGCATCCCATTTTTGACACAGTGGTCCTTCTCTATTTTGACATACTGGTCTGTTAAATATTCATCCCCTCATGTCTGATTTCAGTTGTTTTTCATTGTGAGGCTTGCCTGTAAAAACCCAGGAAACCACCATTGACAAACAATCTCTTTCTTTAATTAAACAAGGTCAAACTTCACTGGCAGAAACTGAAGAAGCTGACTCTGTATTTCACCCTGCCACTTCCTCCCACACTCTGGGCGTTGGATGCACCGTAGTGCGGGTCTAGTCATTCCACTCTGTTTGTGTCAGGACGGACAACCCCCTGACCTCCTTTATGCAGAACTTTATGTGTACTTCATCTTTTTAAAGGCTACAAAAAAGCTGTCTTTGCAAATAATCTAAAGTTATGCTTTCAAAAATGACGTTGCAAAATATACCATATATGCAAAATTGTATATAAGGTATTTATAGTAAAGTAAAGTCATATGTTCTTTTAAAAATTAATGGTATCATAAAATTGTACTCATTGTAGATGGTTTAGAAAATATTTTAAAAGCATGAAAACATCTAATAACATAACTGACAATCACTCATAAATAAACCTACCCTTGGTTGTTCTCCCTCTCTGTATATCTATTATTATAGATAAACTATGTATATATTCAAATTGTTGCATCCTTCATTATTCACTCAATAGTATAGCATAATTATTTTAAAGAATAATGATTTTAATTTTAATTTTATTTTTATTTTTTTTATCCTCAGCAAGGACAGGTTTATTGGTTTTAGAGAGATGGGAAGAGAGGGAGAGAGAGGGTGCGAGAAATATCAATGTGAGAGAGAAACACCAATCTCCTCCCTATGCACCCTGACTGGGGACCAAACCCACAACCTGTGTATGTGCCCAGACTTGGAATTGAACCTGCAACCTTTTGGTTTACAGGACAACACTCCAACCAACTGATCCACACTGGCCAAGGCAACAATCATGATTTTTAAAGATATATTTATTTCTTCTCCTTTTATTGAACACTGGCTTTCTCACAAGCACTTTCTTACTATGAATAAAACTCCGATAAAGAACTATAGACACAAGTACTTGCCCTTGTCTCTGACTTTTTCTTTGTGTTAAGGTAATATCTCCGACATCAGATTTTGTGAATAGATTGATACTTCCTTAGAAATACTCCTACGTCTATTCTAGTCAGTATATAAATTAGTTAGATGTTAAAGTTCCTGGAAAAAATCTTTATAGGTTATGTCAATAACACTGGTGAATTCTGACTTCTACTCTTGGTTGGTTAATTAGCTTTGGTTTCCATAAATCTTATGGCTTCTAGAAGTTTCTTTTCAGCTGAGCTATGTTCACATGATCATAAATATGCAAACAAAACAAACAGATTTGATGGACATCAGGATTAGTGGGAAAACCTGGAGCCAGCAAAGAAGAGATAAGGAAGGGAAAAAGAGGTTGAAAGGGGAAGAAAGGTCACAGAGCTGCGAAGCTGGAAATTAGAGAGAAAAATCAAGTGAGTATTTGGGTGATAGAGCCAAAGGCAGCAGAAAGGTCAAGATAAAGGGAATCAAAGAGACATTATTAGATTTGGCCAGAAAGTGAACATCATTTACTTTTGAGCAGTTTAAGTGGAGCAGAAATGAGGATAGAAGACAGATGGACTGCACCAATGAAATTAAGTTAACATCATATAAAGCCTGAACCTCCTCTTTTGCCCCAAGTTTATTCTGCTGATTAGAGTAGAACAATAAATTCAATTGTGTCCATTTTCTCATTCCGCAGGTATTTATTTAGCACTATTTATGACGAGCACTGTGCCAGGGCAGGGGACCATAGCAGTGAGTGAGATAGACATGGTTCCAGCTCTGATCACGCTTATAAGCTAGAAGAAAGACACAGCCAGTTGACAAGAGAAGAAATCATTGGGAGGTCCAAGATGGCGGTGGCATAGGAGGATGCTAAACTTGTCCTCTCTTTGAGCAAACTCAAACGTACTCGTGTATGGAGAGCAGTTACTCCTGCCAGACTACTGAGGGCTGAAGGAACGGTTTCTGAACAACAAAAAAGAAAGAGACTAAGTAGAGAAGGCTGGGAAGCCAGGCATCCCTCTGGGAGCTGTGGGAACACGCTGGGCCAGAGAAGCCAGCGACTGCCATTGTTTACATCCCCTCCCTTTCAATAGGGCAGTGGGAGCTCTATTCTGGTGCTTTGGCCTACCTGCAAGATCACAGCAGAGCACTCACAGCCCCATTGCCTGAGCCTTTTGTCTCTGAACAAAGGGAGCAGGAACAACAGGCTGTCACCACCTGCACCTGACTGCCCTGCCAGAGTCACTCCAGCCAAGCCAGTGCCCCTGGTGCCGCAAGCACCTGCCTGGCTCCAACTAGCTTCCCCAAACTACCTGGCACATAAAGCTGACTCAGAGGTTGCTTCCATGCAAGATCACTTTTTATACAACAAATGAGAAAGACTGTATAGAGAAATCCAGGAGCCACAGGAGCTCTTGGGGGGCAATGGGAATTCTCCGGGGTCTGTGGGGCCAGTGAGCAACATTGTTTACATCCCCTTCCACCTCCATACGGTGGGTGGGAGCTCTGTCCAGGTACTCCAGCTTACCTGTAAGGTCTTTGCAGTGCATTCCCAGATACATCACCTGAGCCTGGCTCTAAACAAGGAGAGCAAACAGGATCAACAGGACACACACCTGGCCTCCCTAACTGGAGCAACTCCAAATGGGGAGGCCAGTGCACCAGGTATCTTACGCAACTGCTCAACTCCTACTGGCTGGCCAAAACCACCCAGCACTCACAGGCTGCACAGAGCCTCTTCTACATAAGGCCACTTTTTCAAGACTAGGAGAGAGCTATTTTGCCTAGTTCATGTAAACAAACATAGAAAGTCAAACAAAATAAAAAGACAGAAAAATATCTCTCAAATGAAAGAACAAGAAAAATCCCTAGAAAAAAAAATCCTAAGGAAATAGAGATAAATAATTTGCCTTATAAATAATTCAAAGAAACAGTCATAAGAATGCTCACCAAAATTGTGAGAGCAGTAGAGGAACTTAGGGAGAACTTTCACAAAGAGAAAGTATAATAAAGAACTAAGCAGACCTGAAAAACACACTAACTGAAATGGAAATGCATTAGAAGGAACCAACAACAGATTAGCTAAAACAAAAGAACGAATCAGCGACCTGAAGACAGTCTAGTAGAAATGAACCAATCAGGACAGCAAAACAAAAAAAAGAATTTTAAAAAATGAAGAAGCTTAAGGGACCTGTGGAATAACAGCAAGTGCTCAAACATTCACATTATCGAGATCCCATTATAGAGATCCCAGATTCCTTCTATAGAGAAGAGAGAGAGAAAGGGGCAGAAACTTTATTTAAAGAAATAGTGGCAGAAAACTTCCTTAATCTGGGAAAGGAAACAGATACCCAGGTCCAGAAAGCACAGAAGAGTTTCAGACAAGATGAACCCAAAGAGACCCGCACCAAGATACATTGTAATTAAAGTGGCAAAAGTTAAAGATAAAGACACAATTTTGAAGAAAGCAAGAGGAAAACAATGCATTGCATACTAAAAAATCCCATAAGCCTATCAGCTGATTTCTCATCAGCAACTTCATGGGCCAGAGGGAGTGGCAGGACATCTTTAAAGTGCTAAAAGAAAGGAATCTACAACCTGGGATAATTTACCCAGCAAGCTTATCATTCAGAACTGCAGGAGAAAGAGTTTTCTGGACAAAAACTAAAGGAATTCATCACTATTAAACTAGCTTTACAAGAATTGTTAAAATCTTTTTTATTTAAGCAAAAAAGGTAATCCTATAACAATAAATTTAAAAATATGAGAAAGAAAAACTCTCATAGGTACAGGCAAATATCTAATAAATACAGCTAGTCAGACACTTAAAAAGCTACTATGAGAGCCAAAAGAAAAAAGCATCAAACTCAACTCGAACCACAATAAGTAGTTAGAAGAAATACAACACAAAAAGACCTAAAATACGACATCAATAAGCTAAAGCATTGAGGGGAGAGTAACAATACAGTCCTTATAGAATATATTTACCCTTAAAGGCCAATTAGCTTTAAATAGACTGCTATAGACGTAGAATGAGATATGTAAACCTCAGGGTGTCCACAAACCAAAAACCTACAAAAGATATACAAAAAAAACAAAGAGAATGGAACTTAATATCTACACACCCAACAAAGGGAGGAACCCACAGTAGGACGGTAACAGTAGGGGGTTTACTATCCCACTCATATGAATGGGTAGATCATCCAGCAAAAAAGTAATAAGGAAATAACGGCCTTAAATGTCACATCAGACCAGATCAACTTAATAGACATTTATAGGACATTTCACCCCCAAACTGCAAAATGCATATTTTTTTTTCAGTGCACATGGGACATTCTCCAGGACAGATCACATATTAGGCCACAAAACAAGCCTCAGTAAAATCAAGAACATTGAAATCACATACAGCATCTTTTCCGACCACAGTCACATTAAACCCCAAATTATCTATAGGGAGAAAACTGAAAAAACACAAATACATGGAAACTAAACAACAATTATTAAACAACCAATGGATCAAAGAGGAAAACAAACAAGAAATCAAAAACTATCTTAAAATAAATAAATATGAAAATACAACTTTTCAAAATTTGTGGGATGCAGCAAAAGCAATTCTAAGAGGGAAAGTTGATAGCTTTATAGGCTTACTTCAAGAAACAAGAAAAATCCTAAATAAACCATGTAACTCTGCACCTAAAGGAACTAGAAAAAGAAGAACAAACAAAACCCAAAGTAAACAGAAGGACGGAAATAGGTAAGATCAGAGAAGAAAAACAAAATACAAACTTGAAAAACAATAGGAAAGATCAATAAAACTAAGTGCTGGTTCTCTGAAAAGACAAACAAAATTGCTAAAACATTAGCCAAGCTCCTCAAGAAAAAAAGAGAAAGCCCCCCAACAATAAAATCATACATGAAAGAGAAGATAGAATGAAACACCACAGAAAGACAAGGAATCATTACAAGAAGACTGTGACAAACCTATGCCAACAAATTCAACAATCTAGAAGAAATGAATATAGAGAGAAAGGAAACTTCATACACTCTTGATGGGATTGTGAATTAGTGCAGCCAAGTTAGTACTGTGAAAAATAGTATGAAGATTCCTCAAAACATTACAAGTAGGGCTGCTACACAATCCAGCAAGTCCACTTCTGGGTGTTTATCCAAACAAAACAAAAACACTACTTCAAAATGAGTATGCCCCCCTATGTTTATTGCAGCATTGCTAGTAACAACGAAGATATGAAACCCCAAGATGTCCATCAACAGATGAATGGACAAAAAAGATGTGATATCATATTATTGATATTGCAATATTATCGAGCAATAAAAAAGAACAAAATCTTGCCATTTGCAAAAACATGAATGGACCTAGAGGTGTTATGCTAAGTGAAATAAGTCAGACAGAGAAAGACAAATACTGTATGATTTCACTTATATGCAGAATCTACAGATACAAAAGAAATGAATAAACAAAGAGGAAACAGACCTATAGATACTGAGAACAAGCTGATGGTTTGCCAAAGAGGAGGGGTAGAGGGGGATGGGGAAAAAAATAAATGAATAAAAAGGTGAACGTGAGTGAATGTCCTTTGCCCAGAGGAGGTCAGTGCTGGGGAAGAGAGATGTGTCACCGTGTGGACAGAGGTTAAAAATGAGCTGAGAAGACTCGAGAGGATTTTCAGAAATCCACCCATTCATTTAAGACACATTTATCAAGCACTTACAACACGCATGGCACTGTGTTAAGTCCTAAAATTTTTTTTAAACTTCCAAATTAAAATGCCCTGTGGGGAGGGGCATCGACACCTGAGTGCATTGCTTTCTGCAAAGGAAAAAAAGAGAAATTAACCTACATTTCCATTGTAGGACCGGCCAGGATAATAACAATTCTAAAAATCATCAAGGAAAAGGCAAACATGAGATGACGGTAGATGCAAGTGAACATGCCAATGTGAGACAGGAGTCGTTTAGAGGTAGGAGAAGAGCTGGATTGTCACAGCTAAGGGAGGTCCTTCTCAAAGATGACTGAGGTGAGTTATGAGCAGGAGTCAGCCACGGGAATAGCCAGAGGTGGGCGTTTCTGGCAGAGAGAACAGCAACTGGAGAGCCAGAAGATGGGAATGAACTTGACCTCCTCTAGGTACAGAAAGGAAGCCAGTGTGACTGGAGTGGAGTGAATGAAGGGAAGCCAGGGAGTGAGAGGGAAGGAGATAGAGAACTAGATGTAGGCGGGGGCCAGATTTCACAGGGCCTTACAAGGAATCTGGATTTTATTCCAAGTGCAGTGAAAAATCAACTCGGTAGGGAAATAATCCTGAAGTCGAATGACTGTGTCCTTGTCCCAGGTAGCTTAAGTGCCTCATTTAGATAATCTAAAGATCCAGGATGTTAAAGCTTCTGAAAATAAGATTTGCAGATACAGGGGGTATCTTTTGGTCTGGTTCACTTAACTTACCTTTCCCATTTCTTCTGGTACCCACTTGACCTACTCCAAACCACGTATGTCCACGAAACAGAACCTTGCTCTCCCTGGCCTCGGGGGCATGCACATCACCTCGGCTTAGGAAAGCAGAATATCCCATTCCTCTGACCACAGCGATTGGCCAAGACATGGGCATGTGACTTACGCTAGAACTGTCACAGTTGTTCCGTGGGACAGAGTTGGATACTGGAAAGGAGAAGCTGTCTCTTTCTTCTGGAGGCACCGCGAAGGTACAGCTGGACGATATCTGTAGCTGTCTCCTCCCTTTCCACTCCAGGTTCGCACCCTCCCACCTCCTCTGCATAGAAACCTTCTGTGCAATTGGAAAGAACAGGCAAACACCTAGAATCAAGCAGAAAAATAAAGAGGGAGAAGAGACCCAGAGCTGGCAACTGACAGCACTTTCTGACTCTCAGGGATCCCTGAGGCCCACTCCTTCCTACAGCTTCCTGGTTAGAGTGCCTGATCAAACAAATGCCCCTTCTTGCTCAAGGGAATTTGAGTTTGGTTTCTGTCACTCGCAATCCAAAATCCGAAATCCAAAGAAGTCTGACTATTACAGCATGTGAAATAGAGGGAAAAGAGAAGTCAGTTAACGCTGATATACACAGAGATCTCCTTTACTGCTAGAAATAGAGGTATGGGAACGGATGGGGTGTGCACCGCTGAGACTTCAGACCCCCACCCCTCCCAACAACCACCACAGAGAAATTCATTATTTGTAAATGCTTCCTTGACCACCCACACACTCCCACACCTCCCCTCCAGTGTTGTGCTGGTGACCTGGCTTTTTCTGGGGGCGTTGGGGTGCTGAACTGTAACATTTAGCAATTTCTGGTCTATAAATTCTTTCACGGTGGCAGGTTGAGCTACCAACTGTCTGACAACCAGCTAGAAAGTTCCCGAATCTGGGGGTTAGTAAGGGCAGCCTTCAGCACACCACTGCTGCTCTCTCTCCTCACTGCTTCTGTTTCTCTCACTGCCACTTGAGGGTTGTCTCTCTGCCACGTACCACCCACAACTCCACCTAGCGTTTCCGACCTCTGACCCTTTCTCCTTTCCTCTGAACCTCACCAGCCTTATCTTCCTGTCCAGTGCCAACAACACAAGGTTAGTGGAAAAAACAGAGGCTCTGCAGTCACATTTAGATTCTGTCACTTGTGACCTTGAGTCATTTACTTAATTATGCTGAGCCTTGGTTTCCTAATCTATAAAGTGATAAAAATAACGCCTCCCTCCTAAGGGATACCATGAAGTCAATATGAGACAATGGATATGATGGAATAAGAAATGCCAAGTTAAAGCTTTTGTCTTTCCTGTGGCCCCAGAGAGAGTGACACCCCCTCATCTGTGGCCCTGGGGCGCCCCCCAAGTGAGTTCTACAGCACAGCTTTCCCAACGCTTCTCCGGGGCGGGGCTTTTGTCTTATCTTCCCACCCAGATCCCAGCTTAGTCGCTGGAACCTAGTAAATGCCCAGTACAAATTCAATGAATGCTGTCTTTCTTACCCACCTTCTATTTGACCATGAGGAGGGCTGGGACAGAAAGAAATGGGCCACAGAAAAAAATGGTAGGAAGGGGTTTGGGGCCCGGGAGACCAGCTGGTAAGGATGTGGGCCGCCAGCGCAGCAGTTGGGCAAGGGTGGTAAGGACTGCGTGGAAAGCTGATCTGTTAGCATATGGATCACTGAGTTCTCCCACTGGCTCAGCTCATTAGTGTACTTGGTACACAGAGCTAAACAGGGCCCGGGGGAAAGGTAATTCACTCCACAACATTCACTTCTTTTTCCTCTCTTGTTTACCTTAGTTGCTATTACTCATGTCATATCTTGAAGTTTCTGTCACTGAATGCCTTTTTGGTTTAAATCTTTTAGTGATTTTTTTCCCTTTCTGTCCTGGAGATATATGAATGGGAGCCAATAAAGTAAGAGCTCTCTTTTTCCTTCACAGCTCCGAAAGCTTTACATAAGTGTTTCTTCACATCTATTTTATGGCCAGGACCAGATGCGGAAGTGCTAAAATATTTTGATAAGAGCTGTCCTGGCAGTAGTTCTTGCTTTTACAGCTATCCAGAGGGAGAGCATTAGCTAGGAAGTCAGCCCACAGAGAGGAGACAGAGAAGCTCTGAAGTCTCTCCACTGACCGAGATGCTCCATTAGTGTTAAAGACAGTTGGATGGGGAGGAAAAGAAAGTGTTTAGGCCATATCACTCTCTAAATGAAAAACACTAAATAAACTTGGAAGGCCAAATAATAATCCCTGATATTTATGGGGGTAGGTTTCTTTCAAGTTTATAAAATGTCTTAACATGTAAACTGATATCCTGAGACCCCCTGATTTAAACACGTACTCCCTGACCTCATAGTACCTACTAGGTTGGAACTATTAGTATCCCCATGGAACATTTGAAACTAAGGCCCAGAGAGGTTAAGCGACATGCTCAAGGTCACACAGCTAGTAGGGGAAAGAACTGAGCAGTGACTTCAAAACCCCATCCTAAATCATTTAGTGACAGCTGCCTGTCATTTGGGCCTTGAATGTACCTATATCTGTCCTTCAGGATACATTCGAACCTAGGTTTGCGTGGACAAAGATGCTCTGGATGTCACTGTTTTCTAGTCCTTTGGATCTACCTGTCATGTAAAACAGTGTGACCTGGGACCCTCGGAAGTGGCTTTAGGGGTGGTCCAACCTGTGGCCTGTGGACCACATGTGGCCCAGGGTGGCTATGAATGTGGCCTGACACAAAACTATAAATTTTAAACTTAAAACCTCTCTTTGTTGCTCATCAATTTTCATTAGTGTTTGTATATTTAATGTGTGGCCCAAGACAACTCTTCTTCGTCTAGTGTGGCCTAGAGAGGCCAAAAGGTTGGATACCCCTAATTATTGATGAAATTAAAATTCAGGTTTTCTGAGTCTCAGTCTAGGATTCTATTTATTCGTTAGTTTGTTCATTCATTAGCCTGATGTTGTCTGCTATTTGCTTAAGAAGTAGGAGGGGGGAAAAAACCCCTAAACAAGGAAGTTACTTAAAAGGTTGGTCCATAATGATAAAATAAACTATTGAACGGGCCATGATATGTTGGCGACTATAGGAAACATGTTGTTTTCCAAGGGGAAAGAGGAATTAGCTTGACAGAAGGGAGGGTAACCAACGTGGGAATAGTAATGAAATAAAAATTCTGAATCCAATTTCCTTTGGTGAGATGTATTAGATTTTAATTATCTAAACCAAATGGCTGAAACCCATTTGAAACCAGATCAGCTCAATTTTGCTGTGTATTTGCTTATGTAATGTCTTCCTTCATTTGCCACCAACTAAAAGCTCCTCTGTAGGAAACCGAAGGTTTCTCATCTTGGTCTCCTCCAAAATGCCTGGCACAGTACTTGGCACAAAGGAAATGCTCAATAAATGCTTATTGAATTAACTAAAAAGAAACACTCACTACTTCTCAATTCTACCCTCCTCCCAGGAGAGAAAAATATGAATGTGATGCCATGCTCTGTTAAGTGCAAAAATGAAAACAAATGCCACCTGTAGGTTGGCAATTTAAGAATACGGGGACATCTGTAATAGTGTTAATGACAACAACAACAAAGAATATGGGAACTCGGGAATGAATTCTCTCGACAGTGGAGAATTGCCTACAAAGCGTTTTCTGTACCCAGGTTTACTGTGACAATACCACAGAATAGTCTAAAGCCTTTTTATTTAAATTCCGTTCCCTCTCGGTCCCCTCCCCCACAAACAGCATCACTACACAGCAACGTGGCCAACCTGTCCTGGTGAACACATAAGGCTCCACCCCTTACTACGTAACAGGTGCGCCAAGACAACAAAAATGGCCCAAATGAAAGAACAGATCAAAGCTCCAGAAAAAATAAAACTAAGCGACAAAGAGATAGCCAACCTATCAGATGCACAGTTCAAAACACTGGTAATCAGGATGCTCACAGACTTGGTTGAATTTGGTCACAAATTAGATGAACAAATGTAGGATACGATAAGGGAAATGAAGAAAAATGTACAGGGAACCAACAGTGAGGGGAAGAAAAATGGGACTCAAATCAATGGTGTGGACCAGAAGGAAGAAAGAAACATTAAAGCACAACACAATGAAGAAACAAGAATTCAAAAAAATGACGAGAGGCTTAGGAACCTCCAGGATGTCTTTAAATGTTTCAATATCCGAATCATAGGGGTGCCAGAAGGAGAAGAGGAACAGAAAGAAATTGAAAACTTATTTGAACAAATGATGAAGGAGAACTTCCCTACTTTGGCAAAGGAAATAGACATCCAGGGAGTCCAGGAAGCTCAGAGAGTCCCAAAGAAGTTGGACCCAAGGAGGAACACACCAAGGCACATCATAATTACATTACCCAAGATGAAAGATAAAGAGAGAATCTTAAAAGCAGCAAGAGAAAAGGAGACAGTAACCTACAAAGGAGTGCCCATCAGACTGTCAGCTGATTTCTCAAAAGAAACCTTACAGGC
>VMDR010030333.1:0-12420 GCA_007922815.1 Macrotus californicus
TCCAAAATAAAAAGTTTCCTTCAAAAACAATGCAAATTATTTTCAAAGTGTTTCAAGAAAATGACCATCAATCATCTTTCATTAACATTAAAAGATAAGTGGCAACTATATAACTTCAAAAGCAATTGGTATTTTTATCACCACCATATGACTAATAAATGTTATATTATTAAAAATAAATTAATTACAGAAGGAATGTCTAAGAGTAGAAAGACACATTAAGCAAATAAATTGGAGTATCAAAACAACTATCAACAATATGTATAACAATGATAATATGTACTTTGTGATGTTAAAATACAGATAAAACTACTATACTGGATGACTATGTAAGGTACAGCAGATACCCAATGGAGAGAAATCCTTTCATGTTTTTAAATAATTCAAGAGGAAGGGCCTGTCATTGATTTACCTTATGTATGATTAAAGTGAGTTTTGTGTATTAATATTTTTCAGGTAATTACCCTAGAAAAACAGTGTGTATAATTCTACCCCCGTGTATGGAAAAAGGAGCTAAAAATTCAATTAATGTGTACAGAGGAAGAACAGCAGAAAAACAATAGAAAAAGCAGCACAAACATAAAATATAAGTTAATATAGTAGAACAAATTAACAAACAAGTGTTGGAGAGGTTGTGGAGAAAAGGGAACCCTATCACACCATTGGTTGCAATGCAGACTGGTGCAGCCACTGTGGAAAACAGTATGGAATTTCCTCAGAAAACTAAAAATGGAACTGCCTTTTGCCCCAGCAATTCCACTGCTGGGATTATACCCTAAGAGCCTTGAAACACCAATCCAAAAGAACCTATGCACACCAATGTTCATAGCAGCACAATTTACAATAGCCAAGTGCTGGAAGCAACCTAAGTGCCCATCAGTCAATGGGTGGATCAAAAAACCATGGTACATTTACACAATGGAATTCTACACAGCAGAGAGAAAGAAGGAGATCCTACCCTTTGTGACAGCATGGGTGGAACTGGAAAGCATTATGCTAAGTGAAATAAGCCAGGCGGTGAGGGAGAAATATCATATGATCTCACCTATAAGTAGAACCTAATCAACAAAAGAAAAAAGCAAGCAAAATATTACCAGAGACATTGAAATTAAGTACAATCTGACAATAACTGGAGGGGAGGTGGGAGGGGGTAAAGGGGGAAAGAGGGAAGGGTTTTCAGGAACAACTATAAAAGACACATGAACAAAACCAAGGAGGGTGGAAGCAAGGGAGGGATGTGGGTTTGGCTTGGGTGGGGGCAGAGTGGTGAGAAGTAAACGCGGACAGTGGTGGGGAGGAAATAGAAAAATTCACCACATAGAATGAAAATTGAACTCTGTGAGATAACTTATAAGCCAAACAGAACACGACTTTGTAAGGCTATAGATTTGAATCACAGTGATAGTAAAGTTCATTTAGTAAGTATATATGCAACCCCAAATCCAACAATTACCCCATTTATAAGCACTAATGGAGCATTTTTTAAATGACCATATACCCTAGACCTACATTTTCCAAAATGACTTCCTATATGACCTGCTAGCCATATGTGGATACTTCAATTCAAATCAAAATTAATTAAGATTAAAAAATAATTTTTTCAGTCACCATTGGCCACATTTCCAGTGGTCAATAACCACAGGTGTCCATTGTCTACTACGCTGGGCAGTAAAGGCACAAAACATTGACATCACCACAGTTTCACTGCACGGCACTGCTCTAGGAAAAACTGTAGACATCTCTGTAGTGCTAACTATGAAGGAAATTACTGCAAGTTTAAAGAAATGAGGATCAACTTCGAAGAATCAAATATCTCTTTATAACCAAGACACAATTTTTAAAATGATATCTACAGTGTAAAAGTTAGTTCATGGGTTTCAAATTAAAACAGGAAAACAAACAAGTGAATTGAACTGCATTACACATAAAATCCAATAAACAGATAATCAAATGATCATTGAATCACAGATAATTAAAAAGAAATGGAACTATAAGTATCAACTAGTGTTCCTTAAAGGACAAAAAAAAAACATAATTGTAACCCTTTGGACAGAAACAGGAGGCCCATTCTAAATTTTCTTGACAAAAGTATATGGATCAGATCACTTTTATAATTCTTTAGCACGATCACATGAAAATGTCCAGAAATAAATCCATGCATGCGATCAACCGATCTTTGACAAAATGCCAGCAGTATGCAACAGAGAGAAGAGCATGTCTGCAGCAAAGGAGGTGAGGAAAGCTGAATATTCACAGACAAAAGAGTGTAACTGAGCCCTTGCACTATGAACAAAAATCAGCTCAACCAAATTAGAGACTTAGATGTAGAACTGAAACTACAAAACTACTAGAAGTAAATATCGGGGCAAAGCTTCCTGACATCACCCTTGTTAACGATTTCATGCAGATGACAACAAGATGACAGACCACAGGAACAAAAATCGGAAAGCGGGGCTACAGCAAACTAAAAAGCTTCTGCAGAGCAAGGGGACAATCAATAGGAGGAAAGGTAACCCACAGAATGGGGAAAAATATTTGCAAACTGCATATCTGAAAAGGGGTAAATTTCCAAAACATTTAAACACCTGCAACTCAATAGGAAAAAAAAAACCCCAAGAACTAATAACCTGATTAATAAATGAGCAAATGCCTTAACTAAACATTTCTCTGAAGAAGACACAAATGTCCAGGAGATACATGAAAAGATGTGCAATGTCACTAAGCTCCAGGGAAATACAAATCAAAACCACAGCGAGATATCACTTTATCACCTCACAATTGTCAGTGCAATCATTATTAATAAAAAAGACAAGTGTTGATGAAGATGTGGAGAAATTGGAACCCTTGTATCCTCTGGGCAAGATTGCAAAATAGTATAGCCACAATGGAAAACATGATGAAGTTTCCACAAAAACTTAAAAGTAGAAGTACTGTATGATCCAGCAACCCCACTCTTGGGTATTTATCCAAAGGAATTGGTATCAGAATTTCCATGTGCATAGCAGCACTATGTGCAATAACCCAGATGTGGAAATAACCTAAATGTCCATCAGCAGAAAAAACGATTTTAAAAATGTGGTATGTACATACACTGAAATATTACCCAGCCTTTAAAAAAAGGAAACCCTGCCATATGTGACAAGAACAACATGATGAAACATTGAGGACATTATGCTAAGTGAAATAAATGAATTACAGGCTGATGGACACTAAACCATGATACTTCTATGAGGTATCTAAAATATTCACACTCGTAGAAGCAAAGAATAAAATGATGGTTGCCAGGCCCTGGGAAGAGGTGGCAATCAAGAGGCACGAGATTTCAGTCAGGCTGGGTGAGTAGGTTCTGGACATCGCTTTACACCATTACATCTATAGAAAACAGTACTGCTGTGTACTTAAAAATCTGTTCAAGGGAAAATCGGTTAAAGGGTAGAGCTCATGTTAAGTGTTCTACCACAATAAAGGAAAATAATAATTTGAAAAATACTACAGGAAACTCAGATATTCAGTGAACCCAGTGGAGCTTAAACTAATGTTGATTCTAGCTCAATAAATGGCCACAGATTGTGTTCCTCCCCATAAGCTGAATACACACCTGGAAGACAGCTCATCCAGTTCTTCACCTGCTGACTCCTGCTCTCCTCTTTCAAGTCCCAGGGTTGGGGGGTCGGGGGTGGGGAAGACAAAGAAGCCTCACTGCATCCCTAGCTGCCAGAACAGGGCCTGCCCTATAGTAGGTACTAGGAGAATAATGGGTGAATGTAGGAAGGTATAGATGAATGGGTAAAAGTTTTCTAAATCTAACATCCAACATCCCACGTTCTCTTTTCTTACCAAAATATCAAAGATTGTAAGAGTGATGGGAGAAGGTGAATGCATTTCTGGAGAGAACCAACCTTGGAATTAACCTCTATTAAACTGGAAAAACTTCAGCTGTATATATAATGTAACCATGATATTTTTCAATGAAAAAACTGCCTTATATTTTTAAACAAAAAAAGATGGTTGCCTACTAAAAATCTCCTTTGCCTATTATTCACAGAAGAAATCGTTAGTGGAAATGTGCTTCCTACCTAGATTAGTTGTGATTCTTTTAACCACAAGTAAAATAAACACTAAAATGTATATATGTATTTATAAATATTCAGGTCAAATGCATGAAATAATGCATGAGAAATGCAGTTGCTCAACAAGGTTTTCAATACCATTGGAGTTACATTTCCTTTTGCATCTTTGCTCCATTCCCTGTCCGTCTTGGTTTCCATCACATGATTACAAAGAGGAGAATTTGCCCAACTTCAGTGACATGTGCTTGCCCAACTTTAGTGAATTGCCAGTATCTACACCAATTAATTGTGGCTAAAAGGATATGCGTAATTTATAAAGAAAAGTAAGCTCCTCTGCAACTATGTTGAGTGGGAGGGTGAGTTTGCCTGTAAACCTGGCCAGAAAGAACAAAAATGAAAACAGCAGTGCCTAACTGCTGTCATGGGTTAACTGTTTTCCTGGGCTCATTAATGTAGAAACCAGCTGGGCCTGAATAAAACAATCCGAAAGCATCCTGAATTCTTTTTTCACATTGAAAACAAATAAAACTAGACATCTTGCAACATACATCAAAAATATTTGTTTTTGTCACTTATAATATTTGAATGTTCCACATGTCTGCAGTTCCTCTAACTGCTTTGACCTGCTTCCGTATCTTCACTTCTCACAGCCATTCCAGGCTGTACTTCTGCCGAGTTCCTAAAATCCATTTATCTAGCAATAATATCAGGAGCTTCAAACTTCACCATAGTCCCTAAACTTTTGTTTAACTGTAGTAATAATAGACCAATTACTATGCTTGGTTCATATCAAGCTCCCCTGAGCACAGATGATAAATTGAATACAGATAATTTGAGAAAAAATAAATAAATTCAATAAAGTATGTGTGGGCCAGAACAATACTGAGGACATTGTGTAGAGAATGCTTTTAACATCATGGCTATAGGATGCAAACAGAATCCGATTTGTCTGGAAAATATATATGTGTGTATATATGTGTACGTGTGTGCATGTGTGTTCACATATATGCACATGTATGTATATGTACGCATACATGTATATATGTATACACATATATGTATATATACATATATAGTTAGAATGAAATAACACTCAGTAAATGCTTATTTACACAATGTTTTGTGTGAATACAGTATATGAACATTTAAAGAACATTGCTTTCTAGATATAATGTGCAAAGAAATGCTTGTATCATAGAAGTATGTTCTTAGTGACCTGGGGATATTTATTTACTTCAAAAATAAATTAACTACAGCAAGAAATAGGTCTCAAACTATTCAGTAAAAAGGAAATTCTCACTAATTTTTTTATCAATATACACCCTTTGCTGATTCCTCATTATAATACGGTCAATATTCAGAAAGAAAAAGATCAATGCAAATCAAACCGCAGGACCTGCAGCTTCAGGAAGATGTGTGCCATGTGAAGACGTTGCATTGCTCATAGCAGATTGGTATGTTTCCCTCTAGTGGTTAAAAGGCACTTAACTCCATCAACCAAGTCACCTTTGCAAAACAAAGCAGGAATTGAGACCAGGAAGCTTTCGGGGAGGGAAACAGATTACGATTTCCAAGTAGGATCAAGCTGGTTATTATGGAAAAAGTAATTCATAGTTTAAGTACCTGATCAATTTCCCTGGGATGAATAAGGACAAAGAATAATTTGAACTCTGGCTGATGAGAGATGCCGATGATGAGTACGGAAATGAAATTCAGAAAGGGAAACAATTAAAATACTTAGTAAAGCCAATTCATTTTAATGTGGTCTGAGATTGGTAATGAAGCAAGATTAGCAATTTTTAATACCATGTTGCATTACTTATTTAAAAATCCCTTATTAAATAATTTTATTTAAAAAAAAATCAGAATTCCTGTGCTTGGCTTCATGCCAGTGATGACTGACTGCATTTCTCCCTCGCCCCTGCAGCCTCAGACCGGGCAGTGTTACACTTCGAAAGGAGGAAAAGCAGTGACACACTAATCACAGCAAGCATTTACCGAAATACATCTCCAGGTCTAAAATATTCCATTAGAGGCGATGAGATAGTTTATTTGTGACTCTAGTTGCATTTAACTCTTTAAAATGCAGGCAATTACATAAAAGGCTCTATCTCCCTTTTTCCTAAATAGTATGAGTGTGTTAGGAATATTGACAATCAAGTCAACAGCAAAATGCCACATGAGCTCCAAATATGCACACTGGGGTTCCTGGAGCAATCAAACTAGCTGAAATTAAGGGTCGAAAGATCAGCACTGTAACTTTAGGCAACCCAGGGGAAGACAACAATCTTCCACCTTTGTTGAATTCTGTGAACTGGCCATGATCACAGAAAGTGAAAAACAGCTATCAGATCACAGGATCATTTCTGCGCCAGAAAGCACCTGCAGTTATTATGTACAAAAGAAGCTCACAATGCCAGGCTTTCAGAAGCACATAAAGCTAGCTGTCCTTCCAATTTCTCATAGGGAAATATGTGCATGATATAAAGCAAAGAAAATGCCCATGATTCAGACACACACACACAAATCTTTCCCAACTCCACTATTCGAAATTTGGTCTACACTATGAATTACTGAAGGAGCATGGAAGAGAAGAGCTAAAAACAGAACCTTGAAATTATCAGCTCATCACCCATAATGAAGCTATAGATTCTTAAGGTGGAAGACTGAACAAAGAGAAACAATTATTCTACAATTTCTCTTTGTGTTTAACAGGTTATAAACAATGTGGCCAATAAGTTAATCTTGCCTTCCAATGAAAGAAATGGAAATGAACTGCATTCAATTACTGATCATTTACTTTGTATATTTATTCATTGTCTACAGTAAACTGTAGAAAAAATACAAGTCGTTCTAACTTTCTGGAAGATGGAATAAAAATCAGATATGCAAATATGCTATTTTAACTTAAAACTATTTTGTCTACATTTAGTAGCAACTATAAAAAATTACAGAAGATTGAGCAAGGTTCATTTTGTTGTTATTGTTGTTGTTGTTGTTGTTTTAGAAAACTTAGAGGTTATCAATTGTGAAATCCAAACCATGAAAATTCAAAATACTTTTGTCCCATATCGTGGTCAGCTGAAATAGATAAGTCACAAAACATGTTAATTGCCGAGTTATATCAGAACAAAGCAAAGAGGCGTATAAGAACTTAATTGAATCTTGTGCAAAAGATACTGTGTAAAAGCCTCTCACCAATAATAAAACACCTTAACAATCTGAAGTTACTTTTATCTTATTTTGATTTTGTCTTATTTTCCATCAAAATTGGAAAGTTTATAATGTCTGAAACTTTTTTTGACCTCTTTGGCAAACATAGGTTACAAGATGGGGAGAATTTAATGTAATGTGTTTGGATACCTATTTAATAAGCTATTTCCATGCTCATTTGGCCTTTCTCGTTGACGTGACATTAAAAATGAAGCTTCTGTTTCTGCATACAGGATGCCTAATTTAGTCATTGCACTTGCATAGAATTTGATAAGTATTTATAAACAGAAGCCATCACTGTGTATGTCATAATCATCCTGGGAGGAATCCTATACTATGCTTGAAAAGCAGAACTTTTAATCCAGGAGTTCTCTCTTTGGACTGTATATATTGAGCCAAGCCAGATCTGGAGCTTAAGTTCCTCAACAGAGTCCTGTTCAAATGAGAAAATGAGGAGATCATGGTAAAATGCTATCTCACTGGAAGACAGAAGATGGGTGATGAGAAAGGAGGAAGCTGTGGGAAAGGGAGCGTACAGATGAAAGAAATAAAAGACCAGCAAATGAGAAATGGAAAACAGAGGGCAGACTGAAAGCCCAGAATATCTTTCATGAAAATAAAAGACCAATTGTCAAGAACACATATTAGAAGTGTATCATGTGTTTTTCTCCCACAGCATACTAATTTCATTTTTTGAAGCATATGGGAGGGCCTTTCTCTCTCTTCACCTCCTATAAATTATCCTATATTGAGTGCTGACTTATAGACACACAAAGGCACACAAAGAGTCGGGCATTAGTATTTCCCAGGATGTACACAGGATGCCTAATGGAGGTAATGAGCACCCTGGCCGGGAGCCAGGATGACAAGCTCCAGACACAAAGCAGTGAGTCAAGTGCGAGACAACCACACAGACAAATGCAGAGACCGAGCGATTATTTCTGCTAAACAGAAGTATCTACGGCGCAGTAGCCAGTTATCTGCTTGTCCCCTGTGCTAGCTGGCTCCCTTAGGGACAACTCTCCAAACAGGGGCATGGAAATGCGGTCTGTCATAAAATGCAAAAGTGGGATTAAAGGTGTTAAGTGCTTAGGTATAAAACCAAAATGAGAAGAACCATCCTTTCTCATTGTAACAAGATGTTGCTTTTGCCCCTGCCTTTTTGCATTGAGTTGGAGGAATGCTAAAGAGTCAGAAAGATTTTTCAGCGTGTCAAATGTGCCTCTAAATTTTCCCCAGCCCTTTTAGCACTGATTAATTCTTAACAAGTGCCAGTAAATAGCATGATAACTATAAAAGTGAGAAAGCATTTATTCAATTATCTCTCTGACTTCTAATGGAGCTTAGTTAGCGGATTATTATATTGTTTAATAAGATATCTATTTAAAAATATTACCTAATCTTCCCATCCATATGTTTTTTCTTTCACATATTCTAAAGCACTCTCTTTCTCCCTCCCTTTCTCTACCTCCTCTCCCACTCTTTTATGGCAGCACAGAGAGAAAAATAAAATGCCATACAGGCTGAATAGATAATAAAACAATGAACTTAACACGAGTGAAAGGAGGGCACGCTCATTCTTTATTTACACTTTCATCATCAAAACTGAAGAATCCAATAAATTGGAAAAATGCTTCTGAAAGTTTATAAAGAAAATATATTCCTGATATTTTATAGGATTTCCTTACAATACATACATTAGGTACCCATATTAATTATGTAGTTCTCCTAATTGGCAATGCAAACCTCAACTATTCTAAGTGTAATGTAGATGAATACATTTATACATAGTTTTACTAGTGAATCCTGAAGCCTTTCCGTAAGTTTCTCCTCACAAAAATTTTATAAGCATTGTGAGTTTTACCGACAAACCCACTACAGGGTAATCGTATTTTACTATAAGTCTGAGAGTGCAGGACAAAGACATGAAGAGCACTTGCAAAAAACTTAATTGGGCCAGAGATCAATCTTCTGACGGAAAGATAAAGGGACACAGAGAATGAGTGAAAACCAGATGGCTATTTCCAAGTACAGGAATGAATACTACATTCCACCTGCTCCCAGCCCCATCTCCTTTCTGAACCACTGCAGAAGGTAGAAATTCCTAATGATTTTCCTAACTGTAAGACTCTGATGGCTTGGCTGTAAAGCATGCAAGACAGGCTACATTTAGAGCTGAGCAGGTTTTCCACGCTGTGAAGAGATCACAGACTGATGTTACCTGGGAGGCAGAACCAGCATTATTAGCCGAGTATGCAAGTAAAGGTGGCACTTCAATCCAAGCAAAACTAAAAAGGGATTGACAACTTGTCCCAAGATTCTACATGGACAGTTAACATGCCGGAAAGGTCCAGAATGCTGACCCCCAGTCTCCTGTTTCCATGCAGGAAAAGGAATAAAGTGTTAAGTGCCGTAAGAGAAGTCAGTAGGCGGGGCTGAGTATCAACCCTGTGGAGTTCTCAATGTCTAAATGCAATCTACATTTTTATTGTTAGATTATACATGTTGTATATTTTCTGTGAATAAAACATCTTAGCATAACTTTCCAGGAGAACTCTATGTCTTTAATTCACATGTTTCCAAGAATGCTGCAAAGTAGCAATACTTGAATCTGTCACCCAGCAATATTCCAGGAAACTAATTACTAGAAGAATTCATGAAAGATTGCATAGATTACTGTGCCTCAACAATAAAGTAATGAGACTAGTTTCCACAAGGCATACATAAAAATCACATCTATCTGTTGTGTATTGATTTATGCATACATTTTAGAAGATCTATGCAAATTTTACCTGGCTCAATTCTTTTCTCTTTACAAAGCCTTCCCTACCAATCCAGCTGAACATCATATTTCTCTCTCCAGGACTTATTTTGCATACCTCATATTTAGAATCTAGTATTTATGCAGCTATCGATAATTTTGTTATGTGTGTGTGCATTATGATTCAAAACTGCCTTTCCAATAATATCGAAATTCTATGGATAAACCAAAAAGATCACTTAGTTTTTTTTCTATCTGATGGCTCTAGTAGTTCTGAGATGTCTTTAACTTCATTCTCAACAGCTTTGTTAGATTGTATTGTGACAACTGTCATATCAGCATGTATTGAAAAAACATCAAAATTGGTGAAATTTTGTGCAGCCATTTTAATATTGAAGATGAAAGAGGATACGCAAGATTTGGGATATATCATTCTTTATTATTTCAAAAAAGGTAAACACACAACTGGAACAGACAAAGATCTATGCATTGTGTGGAGAAGGCGCTGTGACTGATCAAAAGTGTCAAAATGGTTTGCGAAGTTTGTCAGTACTATTGACATTTTGGCCAAATAATTCTTTGCTGTGGGGCTGTCTTATGCTTTGGAAGATGTTTAGCAGCACCCCTGGCCTCTACCCACTAGAAACCAACAGCAGGAGATAGCTGACCTACTCAAAATATCCAAATCAATGAAGTTATCTGTGAAAATGAAAAATGTTTCTTTTATTTTACATAAAAAAATCTAAATGGATTTTTTGACCAACCCAATATTATTTATCTATTGATACATAACAAATGATGCCCCAAAACCTAGCAGCTTAAAACACAATTTTTAAAATCTTACCCACCTTTTGAGGGTTATGCATCCAGGAGAAGCTTGGCTGGGGGGTTAGCTCAGTGTGACTTTTGGGGTTTCAGTCCAGCTGTAAATCAGGGTTCTAGTCCTCTGAAGTTATTACCTGAACTTAAGAATACTCTTGATTTAGTTTCTTTTTGGTTGGAAACTTCAATTCTTCATGTGGGTCTCTAACATAAAGCTACTCTTGCCTTGCTAGAAAATCTAATTGGGCCAGAGATCAATCTTCTGACAGAAAGATAAAAGAACACAGAGAATGAGTGAAAACCAGATGGCTATTTCCAAGTACAGGAATTAATGCCACATTCCACCTGCCCCGACTAACATCTCCTTTCTGAACCACTGCAGAAGGTAGAAATTCCTAATGATTTTCTTGACTATAAGACTCCCAAGTCTTGGGTATAAAGCATGTGAGACAGGCTATATTTAGAGCTGAACAGGTTTTCCAAGCTGTGAAGAGATCACAGACTGATGTTACCTAGGAGGCAGAACCAGCATTATTAGCTCAGCATGTAACGAAAAGTGGGATTTCAATTTAAGAAAAACTTGGAGAGGCATCAAGAAAATATTGAAGATCTCAGTGTCTCAACATGGAGGCCTCTGCATAGGGCTTCATCCAGAACACGCTGGAGAGAAGGCAAGAGAAAGGAAGTGGGAGAGGCAGAGGAACACCACCAAGACAAACGTGTCCTTTATGACCAAATCTCAGGGGAGACATTATTATAACTTCCACCATCTTCTGGTGATCATAGACCACACGGAAAGGGATTACATAGTGGTGTGAATACAGGAGGCGGAACCACTAGGCAGTGTCTCAGCAATCACGTGCCACCAAAGCCCTTCTCTGTGCCTTTTTCACCGTTTGTCGTCTCAGAGATTCTGACATGATACCTTGTTCGGAATAAGGAAGCAACACATATTTCTTAAATGTGTTATTATCCCTCACATCTTTAAAACGTATTATTTAATCACCCTTTTATTCTTCACCAACTGTCACTCCATTTAAATACACTGATAGCATGAGAATTTTAGTTACTCTCATTCTATTTCTTTTTTTTTTTTTTAAATATATTTTATTGATTATATTATTACAGTTGTCCCATCTCCTCCCCCCACCCCCCTCCCTGCACACCCCTTACCCCCACACTCCCCCTCTTTAGTTCATGACCATGGGTCCTATATATGAGTTCTTTGGCTTCTACATTTCCTATACTATTCTTAACCTCCCCCTGTCTATCTTCTACCTACCATTTATGCTTCTTATTCCTTGTACCTTTTCCCCCTCTCTCCCCATCCACCCCCCTGATGATAACCCTCTGTGTGATCTCCATTTCTGTAATTCTGTTCCTGTTCTAGTTGTTTGCTTAGTTTGTTTTTGTTTCTGTTTTAGGTTCAGTTGTTAATAGCTGTGAGTTTGTTGTCATTTTACTGTTCCTATTTTTGATCTTCTTTTTCTTAGATAAGTCCCTTTAATATTTCATATAATAAGGGCTTGGTGATGATGAACTCCTTGAACTTGA
>VMDR010030334.1:0-12419 GCA_007922815.1 Macrotus californicus
GGTGCCATTAAAAAACTAAACTGTTTGGATTTTCATAGCCTCACCTTTCACACCAAAGATACAAATTCAGCCAACAGGTCTCTATGGGTAGCATTATCTTTCTTGTAAATACATACTGATTTACTTAAACTACTAAATAATTAGCCTTTAAAGCTAGAATATAATCAGAATTAAAGTTCATAATTGTGTTAAGTTTTCTTCCTCTGGCACAATGCACACAAAAGAGTACAAAGCTGGTCACATCTGCAGCTGCTCCTTTCCTCTCAAACCTGCCAACTGTTCTTTGTCAGAGGGGCTTGGGGTATCTAAGTGTAGTAGACAGGGAATGAGAACAACCAGGTTATTATGGGCAATGTTTCATCTTATGTAATAAAATTTGCCTAATGAGCAATGTATCTAGAATACAAACCCTTTGTGTGTATGGTTTTACATCTCTTGAAGCACTACCAAAAATAAAATTAAAACATATTCAAAATACTTATAGGATGGGAGTTTTAAAGACAGGATAAAATTTCCTTTAAGTGTTCAAATAGAAATAAATTAGAAAGGCACACACAATACAAAACAATGCAATTATCTACAAATGATATACATTTACTAAATGCTTATTAAAAACATAAAATGACATTGAAGTGATCTCAGACAACTTGAATAAAGTGTCCTTACCACTCCCCAAAGGTATTATAATAAGTAAGTAATTCGTTATGAGACTGAATATACAATGGACAATGGCCAAGGCATATATAACAACAGACCTTTGACACACAAATGCTGCATGAACTGGTTCAAACAGCCAGGATTTGGTCAATGACTGACAGCTTCTCTAATTTTTACACCTGCTTCCAGCTCAGGACCAGAGATAGCCAAATGTTCTTCCTAAAGTAATCACACAGAATGCCCTGCACCTCCAGTTTCCTATGCTAACAATCTCCAATCAGAACAGATCTGAAACGAAGCCTTCCTGGTTTCCACAATGAACTGTTCCCACTCCTGTACCTACTTTTAAATTTCTGCTGAACCCATATGATGGTAGTGGATTCTCTTGCTGCATGGCAAGTTCTGAATAAATATCCTCTGCTTATTTTCACCTGGGTGGGCTTTATTTATTTCCATTAATATTTGCAAAAAAGCATGGAGATTAATTTTATGTAGGATGACCATTTGTCTCAATTTATCAGGGTTAGCACTGGGTTTTGTCCCTTTTATCCTGATGTAATTAATAACGCCTTCTTTTACTTAAAAAAAAAAGTCCTTATTTGGTCCTGGCTGGTATAGTTCAGTGGATTGAGTGCCAGACTGTGAACCAAAGGGTTGCTGGTTCAACTCCCAATCAGAGCACATGCCTGGGTTGTGGGCCATGTGCCCAGTAGAGAGTACATGAGAGGCAACCATACATTGATCTTTCTCTCCATGTTTCTCTCCCTCTCTTTCTCCCTCCCTTCCCCTCGGTCTAAAATAAATAAATAAATAAAATCTTATTCTATGCTATACATCTGAAACTAATACAAAATAACATTGAATGTGAATGGTAATTTTAAAAAAATTTTAATTAAAGAAAAATATGTCCTCATTTGAAGGCAATATTACGTGGGAATCCTGAATTTAGGCAAACTGTTCATTAGATAAGGCAATTAACAGGCAAACTGGTATTAAGTCACCTGACCTAGAGCAATGGTAAGTGACAATGAAAAGTAGACTGGGCCATTAGATTACTAACAGTCTGTTATCACAAAATCAACTATCAAGTTTGGGGAGAGAAGTATCTTGAGTACGGTATCCAGTTTTCTTTGATGGGATTTCCAGCCTTATTAAACGGAAGATGCGAATTGAAGAGGTATCCTCTTTTCCCCCCGGAGTCACTGCTGCCACCCCTGCAGGATGATGCAAGAGTTGCCATGGCAAACCCTTCTCCCACGCTGCTGGGAGACCTTCCACTGCAGGCTCACTTCTGTTCTGTCTCCATTTTCCTCTCTCTCCCTCTGCTACGTAGCAAGTCACTCTGAATCGAGACTTCAGAGTATGCCTTGCTCTGCAGCCTCTTTTCTTTGAAAGCAATCTGCTGCGTGCCCGCTTTGCTGTAACCTACTGTGCATTACCAGAGACGAACACTGATGACAGGGATGGAGACAAGTGTGGCAGACAAGAGACATGACCAAAAAAAGCAAGGGCAGGGCCAGAATGAGTCAGTTGAAAGCAAGGATTCTTCAGTTTGTTTATCTCAACTGTTCTGTTTTCAAATGAAAATATGAAATTCTGTAACTTCATATTTTTATACCTGCCCGGCTTGTATAAATACATGGCTTTTCCCTAAAGAATAGCCCGTTTGGGGGCAGACTAATGTAGGCTCAAGGGCTTCAAAGTCAGAAACACCTAGACTTAAATCTGTAAAATACATGAGGGTAGTCACCATTTCTCTTCCGCTCCCCACAATAAACTGCGTCTGGAACTTAGCAGGTACAAGATACATATCTGTTCCTTAAATGTCTTGACTTGGAATTCACCAGTTACAAGTACTGAGATGCATAATGGCTCTAAGCCTCAATGCCCTCATGTGTAAAGTAAGAAAAGTAAAGCCACTTCATAGGATTGCCGTGCAGTTCAAATGAAATAGAGTATGAAAAATACCTGGCAGATGCCTGGCATATACTGCATATTTCTGTTGCTGTTGCTCAGGAGGTTACATTCAGGAGGATCATACTAAATAAACCTTTTAGTAAATGCTTCCAACAATATATTCTGGTTATTCACACTTGGTTGACTCTCAAATTAGACTACAACTTGCTTAACTGTCACTCACATTTATGTTTGTAAAGTTTGGAGCATCTGCACTGTGCTAAGAATATTCTTGATCACTCCTAGACTTCATACTGCTTTTTCAATATTCTAACAACTCCTAATTATGAGATTAATACAAAAAAATCCTTTGGCTGTCTGTGGGTGTTGCCTTATTCCAAACTCTAGTCGGAGCAAATATGGCTATTTCAGTCTCATTACTAGAAAAGTAAAATAAGGATCTTTTGAAAATAGCTATAACACAGATCTCCTGTTCCTCCTAACTTACACAGTGACAAAGCTGTGAATGACAAACAGGCTTCCTGAAAGACGGGGACTAATCTAACATATTCATGCACATATGCAGATATACTATAAATACCTATAAATCTGTATGCATTCATTAACACACTTATTGAGCACCTACTAAGTGCTCTTTTAGGCATTTACTACAGAGTGAACAAAAAAACTTCCTTTCTTTGTAGAATCAGTCATTCTTTGTTTCTCTCTTGCTCCCTGTACTCATAAACACACACACACACACACACACACACAACACACTCACCTCCTACAAGCCCATATGTCTGTGTGTACATGTGCATGTGTGTGTCATTTATAAATATGCTCCCCAACACTGGCTTGAACAACATGAATTCTCAGGAGAGTGTGGGTGGGGAGGGTGATAAACTACATACTAATCAAAGATAAGGTGGGGTTTAGTAATTTGGCGACATTACCTCCTTATGCATTGAATTATTTACTTTTTAAAGTTTACTTTTATCTTGCCTTATTCCAGATAATATTTAAGGTAGACTCTACCAGATGACAGTGCACTCTCCATTTGTTTGGACAGAGGGGGACAAAGGACAGCTAGGTCACAAACATCGTCATGCTTATCTTGCTTGCCCGCTTACCTTTGCCAGAAGCATACATGAATTAAACCTTGTGTCTGTGATCAGGAAACAACTAACACCTTAAAAACCATGCTTCTGTTTATTCTGCAAGTCTCCAGTACCATTTAAAAGATCTCAGTATATGCCAGGAACCATGTTGAGAGGGTTTTAAGCATTATCTCTAATCCTTACAACTAATTTGTGTGGTAAGAATTATCTTTAATTTAAATAGGAGAAATTAAGTTTACAAGATCTTAAATTCATGACAGCATTAAGAATTTGAATTTCAAAACTCAAAGTACATGTTTAAGTCCAAGGTAATAGTATTTTACAGTGTTTTTGTGAAAGTAAATGAAGTAGTAAACAGTTGGTATGTGTTTGTAAGCAGGTAGGTGTTAATTATTAAGACCAGAAGCAGACACAGAAATAAAATGTTTGACTTGCTCACTATACTTCCCTGTTGTAAATATCAACCAGTGTGCAATTTTTAGCCATGTGAAGATCCTCACATACAGAAATATGGTTTTGAAAGAAATATATCTTATATAGTTATAATGGTCTGTGATTCTTTTAGGTTACATATCCAAGACTGAATAAAGAACATACAAAAATCTACATGACTCATTTTTAAAGAACGCATATACATGCAGACCGTTATGAAATGTATATAGGCACTAAGTTAAAAATATATAGAAATTCACTTTTATTCTACGTTTTATTCTACGTTTGAAACTTTATGAGTTAAGCATTAGTGCTCTCTCTTGAAAATGCTTGACTGAGCTTCACTTGTTAGGAAACCAGTCTCTGAAAGCATGATTTTAGGAAACTGCATAATTATAAATTTTCTCTTGAGTGTCCCTTGCCCATAGGTGGTAACCTTAAAAAATGTGTAATGTGTCCTTTTGGAATAAACAACTTAACAATTAAATGCTTTTACTCTTCTCTCAGGGTAGTAGTCCAATTAGGCTTACTCCCTCCCCAGTGTACTTTTCATCAGCTATTAAATACCCAGAAACATCTAAGAGGTACCATGCATCATCACCTCTACTGGGCCCATTAGCATGACCTTTTTCTTGGTCCTCAAAATTAAATTCAGAATGTCCTTTAATTCTAAACTTCACCAAGAGTTAACTAGTATGAGATGGGCTGAGCACACAGTCTGGGAATTGTGGCCAGGCCTCTATCTTCAGTTTGCTCAGATGCAAATAAATAGTGAGGGTGGAGAAATGGAGATGATAAGTAGATGACAATTTTTAAGACCCTTATCAGACACAAGATTTCATGTTTATGTAGTAACAGTCCCAGAGCCACATGGCTGGAAAGGCTATGGCAGATAATCTACCTGACAGCCTGAAAGTAATTGGCACCTAAGTGTAACTTTCCCACTTGCCATTACAACCTATTCAAAAATTTAAGGTCAATAGTCTCCAAGGCTCTGCGTGAACTGAGCCTTCCTAACCTCTCCAACTTTATTTCCACCAGTCTCCAAAGTGCCTGCAGTTCTAGGCGGTGAATCTTGTTACTTTATTCACGCCACTTTGTAAATTGGGTTTTATGAAACCTTTCCCATCTTTTCATCTCTCGCTACTATCTTACCTTAGACCTTCAGCATTTCTTATTGAGCCATGACGGTAACATCCTACTGATCCTCCTGGCTGCAGTCTCTTGGCACTCTACATCCTTACATTGACTCCACAATTATCTCTGCAGAGAAACAAATCTGCTCATGTTGGGTTTTGAGGTGAGGTTTGGAGGGGATTCTACAGTTTCCTGTCAGCAGTTATGTAACATCCGAATGCTTTTTGGTCTTTGATTATTTCCCACCATTATTTTGCTAGCTCTATCTTCTGCTAAATACCTAATGCCACAGCCGTGCTATAGTTTTCTGTATGTAATTGTCTCTTCCTAAAATACTCTTCCCTCCTTTTTTGTTTCATTCTTTCCCCACTACACCATGCAGGTGGAGGTATTAGGGGTTAGTTAGAAAAAAGTATAGGTTATTTATCTTCTTGAGAAACCTAATTTGAATCCCAGCTCATCCATCCACATTTTAGCCTTGTGACCATGGACAATTTACTTAATGTCTTGAATTTTATTTCCCTCATCAATAAAATGGAAATAATGATCCCTGATTTGCAGGGCAGTTGTGAATATTAAGTGGAATAATAAAAATTTAGCACCTGGCATGTGGTAGTCATTCTTCTGCTAGTCATGTTCCATTCTAATTCACTTACTACATTACAGGCAATATGATCTCTCTAGAATACAGGACTAATTATATCATTACTTTTCTTAAAGACCTTAAATGGTTTCCTGTTTTTCTAGCTTACAAGGCTGTGCTCTAGCCAGCTGAAGTGCTTCAAGTTCCTCCACTCTACCAAGGTCTCCCTTATCTCTGGGCCTTGGCACATGCTGTTCCATTTTCCATAAACACACACTCTTCTAACCTGCCTCTCCTCATCTGATCCCGCGTGAACTATTATCACATTTCCTTTCCTGTTTCATTGTATTGCTCTTCTCCTATGTCAGTCTTAGTCATTGTGAATCTCCAGCACCCTACAAAGCTCTTACCTGTAATCCTCTATTTACTCTAATCCTACCCTTCCTGTAAGAACAACCTCAAGTCTCACCTAGAATTTCTGCATTGACCTCTACTTTTTCTATTATCTGGAGGCTTTCACTTACTGGGCCACAACACATTATTGTCCATAACAAAATAGTAATATGAGTTTCAAGAATGGGGAGATCAAGGAACAATAGTCAGGGGAGGCATCTTAAAGGAGACAAAAACTCTGACCTGGATGTTGAGGAATGAGTGGAATTAAGGAAAGTAGAGAGGATTTTCCAGCCAGGATAAACAGGACAAAGAATGATGATTCCTTTATTCATTCAACAAATCTCTATCCAGCACTTATTCTGTGTAAGGCCCTGAGCTAGCAGTATGTTATACTCCAGGGTGGGTAAAGGGATAGGGTTGATTGGGCTAAGTTTATGGGCAGGATTAAGATTGAACAGGTTTGGGTGGGACCTAATTACAGTTGGCCATAACCCCCCTGGGCACTGAGGCAGTGCCATTCTGAAGCACTGCATCTCCTACTCGACCTTAGTGATGCTCCATTCATTTATCTCACTTATCCTGTTTCCCCATTAGGCTCCTAGCTCCAGGTGGATTGAGATTTTTTTGGTCTGTTTTATTCACTGCTGTATCTCCATCACTTAAACATTATCAAGCACAAGGCAAGCAATTGATAAATATATGCTAGGCACTGTGATAAGCCAATCTGCCATACTGCATAAAAATTTATTAAATATGTTTGTCTTCCCCATTAGACAGGGGTTAGTAAACATTTTCTGTATAGGGCCAGTTAGTAAATATTTTTGGTTTTGCAAGCCACATGATATTTATTGCAACTACTCAATTCTGCTGTTGAAGCATGACAAGAACCATAGCTAATATGTAATGAATGAGCATGGCTGCATTTCAAACAAATTATATCAACAAAAACAAATGATAGGCCCTGGGTGGTGTGGCTCAGTGGACTGCGTGCCAGCCTATGAACCAAAGGGTTGCTAGTTCGATTACCAGTCAGAGCAAATGCCTGGGTTGTAAGCCAGGTCCCCAGTAGGGGGAGCAGGAAAGGCAACCACACATTGATATTTCTTTCCCTCCTTTCCTCTCTCTCTAAAAATAAATAAATAAAATCTTTAAAAAAATGGCAGGCTGGATTTGGCCTACAGGCCATAGTTTGTTGACCCTTGTACTAAGTTCTAGGTTCATGAGGGAAGAAAAGTACTCATTTTGCATTGCAGTATCTTGCCCAATGCCCGGTACATAATAGGTACTCAGTAATATCTTTGAATGCTTACTTTGTACCAGTCACTGTTTATAAAAACTGAGACATTTAATTTTCATAATAACTCTTGGTCTTATTATTATTTTACAGATGCGACAACTTCAGCCCAGGTAGGTTCAGTAATTTGCCCAAAGTTACATGGCTAGTAAGTGGCAGAGCTGGAATTCTGATAGTTGGACCCCAGAGTCTGTTCTCCTAATCATAATACTATATGGCCTCTTAATAAATGAGAATAAATTAATTTGACAGCCCCAATCAGGAGATGCTAGACTTCATGCATTAGGGCAGTACTTCTCAAAGTTGTTTAGGACACAGGGCACTCAGAAGAACTAATACTATTAATATACATACTTTCATAAACGAGATTCAACAAAATTACCAACAGACTATAAGACTATGATATACGTAGGCAAAAAGAATCAGATACATGAAAAAATAACCTCTGCTCTCCCTACAAGTGAAGTGCCAAATGGAGCTTGATTGTTTCTGGACTTTATGAATATTTGCTACTTCTATAATTGTTTGGTCATCTGCCAGAACTCTTCTAGCTCACAGAGGTATCGAGTGCCAAAAATTTCAAAGTATATATTGATAGGAGAATAATTTATAAATGGGCACATCATATAATCTTTGGTTTGTTAGATGGTAAAAAACAAGCATTTTTGGGCCTTGGTGAACATACACATTGGTACACCTGAAATTTAATTCTGAGGCCCTGAAAGAACACAGTGGAAGGCTTAACAAGGAATGGGGGGCAGCGGGTGTTTCCAGGAGACGGGGGAAGAAGGTCCTGTGAGGAAGACCCAGCGACCCACAGCCAGGCATCGGGCTGTAGGTGAAGACCCCAGGCAGCTCTTACTACACCTATGTGCATGATTCTTTCAATTATACCCAATAAATGATTTTACAAAATCCCAGACAATTCACCTGAGGTCTCTTTGACTTTGGTAATAATCTCAAGCAGGGCAAAAAAAAACTGAACAATCTTCCTGAAAAATCAACATAAGTGGATGTTTGTATAGAAAGTTTAAATAGCAAACTTTTCACAATGGAGGCAATTCCAAATGGAGAAAAGAAAGAAAGAAAAGTAGGGAAGTAGGAAGGAACTCACACTTAAGGAAGAATCTAACCTAAGCATTACATTGGTATCCTTATCCTTCTTTTACAAAGAGAAAACAAAAGCTCATTAACTCTATTTAAGTTATTCACAGTTCTGTCAGCAAGAAATAGAACAGCTTAGACATGAACCCAGGTCAGATCTGGACCCAAGTATATTAGACAGCAATGTCCGTCCACAGCGGGTCTCAGCCAACTTCACATGCTAAACCTATCTTTTCATGTATCTTAACATTAGAGCTCAGATATTTATTTTCCTCTTTCAACTATATTAACAGTCAACAACTAGTAAATGTCTATGAGGTGCCAAGCACTGTCCTAAGCTCTTTATATGAATTAACCAATTTTACCCTCACAACAACCCTAAGAGAGAGACACAATTATGATTTCCATTTTACAGATGAAGAAGATGAGGACAGAAAATTAAGTACTTGCCCAGGTTTAGACAGTACAAGATTCAAGTCTGGGCTTCTTGGCTCCAGAATTTCAAGTGTGCTCTGTATATTTTCTCAATACAATATTACACGACCTCAGCATATTTTGCTGTATCATTACACGATTGCTAATTATAACTTCATGATTTTAAATGGCATTAATTTTCTTACCTCATTTATGAGCATCTATATGTGATTTAGTTGACATTATGTGTGATGTTTAAAAATAAAGCAGTGTTTTATAAGACAATTAAGCACTTTTATGGTCCACCTTTCAGTAATTTGTATTAGGGCCACCTCGGCTATTTTTATTCTGAGCTGATTTGTTCAGCCTGTGAAGGCAGAGGCCAACTCCTTTGATGTCTGACTCAAATGCCACTTCCCTCAACCTCTCAGGCAAAATGGGTCACTCCTCTGTACTCCTAGGGAGTCGTATTCTTTCAATATATTGAGTTGTTTACATATCCAGTGCTCCAATAAGAAAAGGGTCCTAGTCCCTTGCATGTAGTATCAAGCCTGGCAGAAAGCTGTTCTTTACCTCAATGAGAGAATGCAAACATTTTTAAGTTACAAAAAACTACATGGAGAAATTACCAGTTAAGACATATCTTGTCATTGTATGACTGCTGTGGGCATTTCTGGAAAGCCACATATCAGAAATGAAAAACTACATTCACTGCATTTTGATCTCTTCATTTCCTAAGTGAAGCCATGAACCCAGGTAATGCACTTATGCACAGCATGCAGTACAGCAGAGCAGACTCTGGAATGGGAGAGACCTGTGCTTAACTCCTAGCTGGCCACCTAGTAGATGTGTGATGTAAGAAAATCAGTAGTACTCTTATTCCTGAGGTTTTGTAAAAAATAAGTTTAAAAAATGCAGTTTGCTTAATATTGCAATTATTTTTTAATTTTAATTTTATTTTTAAATTTTTTATTGTTACTCAGTTACAGTTGTCCCCATTTTTGCCCCCAATACTCTCCCTGACCTATCCACCTCCCACCTTCCACTTTCAATCCCCTACCCCATTGTCTTTGTCCAAGGGTCCTTTATTCATGTTCCTTGACTTGACCCTTCCCCTTCTTTCCCCCACTATTCCCCTCTCAACTCCACTCTGGTCACTGTCAGTTTCTTCTTCATAACTGAATTTATTCAGATGACATTGGTTAATAAAATTATGTAGGTTTCAGGTGTACAATTCTATAACACATCATCTGTATATTGTATTGTGTGTTCACCACCCAAGTCAAGGCTCCTTCCATCTCCATTTATCCCCCCATTATCTTCTTCTACCTCCCCCCACCCTCCTTTCCCTCTGGTAACCACCATACTCTGGTAATCACTATATCTGTACATTTTTTTCTTAATCCCTTCATGTTTTTCACCCAGATCTCTAATACCCCTTCCCTCTGGCAGCTGTCAATATGTTCTCTGTATCTATGAGTCTGTTTCTATTTTGTTTGCTAGTTGATTTTGTTCATTAGATTCCACATATAAGTGAAATCATGTGGTAGTTGTCTTTCTCCAACTGGCTTATTTCACTAAGCATAATACTGTCCAGGTCCATCCATGCTGTCACAAAAGGTAAATTTCCTTCCTTTTTACAGCAAAATAGTATTCCATTGTGTAAGTATATCACAGCTTTTGTATCAACTCATCTACTGAAGGGCACTTGAGCTGCCTCTAAGTCTTGGTTATTGTAAATAGCACTGCAATAAACAGAGAGGTGCATATATTCTTTTGACTAAGTGTTCTGAATTTCTTCAGATATATTCCCAGAAGTAAAATCACTAGGTCATAAGGCAGATCAATTTTTAATATTTTAAGATATCTCCAAACTGCTTTCCACAGTGGCTGCACCAATCTGCATTCCCACCAACAGTGAACAAGGGTCGTCTTTTCTCCACATCCTTGCCAATATTTGTTGTTTGTTGATTTTATTTATGATAGCCATTCTGACTGGTGTGAGGTGATATCTCATTTTGGATTGAATTTGCATTTCTCTGATGATTAGTAAAATTGAACATTTTTTCACATGTCTATTGGTGTATGTCTTCTTTGGAGAAGTGCCTTTTCAGGGCCTTTGACAATTTTTTAACTGGATTATTTATTTTTTTGGTTTTGAGTAGTATGAGTTCTTCATAAATTTTGGATGTTAACTCATTATCAGATGTATTGGTGAATATGTTCTTCCATTCAGTGGGTTGTCTTCTCATTTTGTTGATGGTTTCCTTTGCTGTGCAAAAACATTTTAGTTTGATATAGTTCACTTGTTTATTTTTTCTTTGGTTTCCCTTGCCTGGGGAGATATATCAGAAAAAAAATATTATAAATATTACTACAAGCAATGCCCAAGATTTTACTGCCTATGTTTTCCTCTACAATTTTTATGGTATTGGGGTTAACATTTAAGTCTTTGATCCATTTTGAATTTATTCTTGTGCATGGTATAAAAAGGTGGTCTAGTTTCATTTTTTGCCTATATCCATCCAATTATCCAAATGCCACTTATAGATTACACTATCTTTACTCCATTGTATGTTCTTGCCTCTTTTGTCTTAATTGACCATAAAGGCATGGACTTCTTTCTTGGCTCTCCATTCTGTTCCATTGATCCATATGTCTGTTTTTATGCCAGTACCATGAAGTATTGATTACTGTGGCCTGGTAGTATAGTTTGATTTTGGGTAGCATGATTCTTCCAATTCTGCTCTTCTTTCTCAAGATTGCTGTGGCTGTTCTGGATCTTCTGTGGCTCCATGTAAATCCTGTGTGAAATACTCTATTGGTATTTTGATGGGAATTGCACTGAATTTACAGATCACTTTGTGTAGTATAGACATTTTTAAGTCATATTTTATTGTTTATGCTATTACAGGTGTCTCAATTTTTCCCCTTTTGTTCCTGTCCACCCAGTCTCCCCACCCACACTCCCTCAGGCAATCCTGACAATGTAGTCTATAACCATGGGTCCTACATATATGTTTTTGGCTACTCTATTCCTTATGCTGTACTTTACATCCCCATGACTATTCTATAACTACCAATTTGTACTTCTTAATCCCTTCACATTTTTCATCCACCTTTCCAACCCCCCTCCCATCTGGCAATCATGAAAACAGTATCTATGATTCTGTTTCTGTTCTGCTTGTTTATTTTGTTATTTAGATTCAATTGTTGATAGCTATGCATTTATTGCTATTTTATTGTTCATATTTTTATCATCTTCTTCTTCTTAAAGAAGATCTTTTAACATTTCATATACTACTGGACATTTTAATGATCCACAACCAACATCAGACTCAGTGGGCAAAAACTAAGAGTGTTTTCCTTAAGATCATGAACAAGA
>VMDR010030335.1:0-12426 GCA_007922815.1 Macrotus californicus
CATGTTCATGTACATGTTCTTTGATTAATCCCTTCCCCTTCCTTCCACATTTCCCTCCTTCCTCTTCCCCTCTTACAGCTATCAGTCTGTCTCATGTTTCCATGTCTCTGGTTTTCTTTTGCTCGTTAGTTTATTTTCTTCATTAGATTGCAGTTATAAGTGAGATCACATGCTGTTTATCTTTCACTGACTGGCTTATTGCATTTAGCATAATGGTCTCCAGATTCATCCATGCTGTCACAAAATGTAGGAATGCCTCTTTTTTTTTGCTGGGTAGTATTCCATTATATAAATATACCACAGTTTTTTAATTCACTCATCTGCTGTTGGGCACTTAGTCTGTTTCCATCACTTGGCTATTGTAAATAATGCTGCTATAACATAGGGGTGCATAAGTTCTTTTGAATTGGTGTTTCAGAATTCTCATGGTATATTCCTATGGAATCACTGGGGCATAAGGCAGCTTCGTTTTTAATTTTCTGAGGAAATTCCATACTGTTTTCTACAGTGGCCGCAACAGTCTGCATTCCCACCAACAGTACACTAGGGTTCCCTTTTCTCCACATCCTCACCAGCATCTGTTGTTTGTTGATTTATTAATGGTAGCCATTCTGACAGGTGTGAGGTAATGTCTCATTGTAGTTTTAACTTGCATCTCTCTGATGGCTAATGATGTTGAGCATCCTTTCATATTTGTCTGGGCCCTCTGTATGTCCTCCTTGGAGAAATGTCTGTTCAGGTCCTTTGCCCACTTTCCAATTGGGTTGTTTGTTTTCCTGGGGTGGAGTTGTATGAATTCTCTCTATATTTTGGAGATTAAACCCTGTCTGATGTATCATCAGCAAATATGTTCTCCTATATAGTTGATTCCCTTTTCATTTTGATAATGGTTTTTTTTTAGACATATAGAAGCATTTTAATTTGATGTAGACCCATTTGTTTCTTTTTTTACTTAATATCCCTTGCCTGAGGAGATATTTAGGCAAATACATTGCTACATGGGATAACTTAAATTTTACTGCATATGTTTTCTCTAGGACTTTTATGGTATCACAACTTATAGTTAAGTCTTTTATCCATTTTAAGTTCATTCTTGTATATGGTATAATTTGATTGTCTGGGTTCACTTTTTTTGCATATATCAGTCCAGTTCTCCCAACACCATTCATTGAAGAGACTATTTTTACTCTATTTTATGCTCATGACACCTTTATCAAATATGAATTGGCCATAGAGACATGGGTTTATTTCTGGGCTCTCATTCTGTTCCATTGGTCTACGTATCTGTTCTTATGCCAGTATCAGACTGTTTTGGTTACCATAGCTTTGTAGTATAGTTTGATATCAGATATTGTGATCCCTCTAACTTTGTTTTTCTTTCTCAGGAATGCTGTGGCTATTTGGGGTCTTTTTGTTCCATGTAAGCCTTTGAAGTATTTATTCTAGATCTGTGAAATATACCATTGATATTTTAATAGGAATTGCATGAATCTATAGATTGCTTTGGGTAGCATGCACGTTTAGATGATATTAATTCTTCCAATCCATGAAAACAGTGGTATCTGCTTCCATTTATTTGTATCTTTCTCAGTTTCTTTCTTCAGTGTTTTATGCTATTCCAAGTTCAAGTGTTTTACATCCTTGGTACTTTATTTTCCTTTTGCTGTAGTAAATGGTATATTTTTTTAGTTTCTCTTACAGTTCATTGTTGGTGTACAAAAACTGCCTTTGATATCTGAATATTGACTTCGTATCTTGCTACTTTGCCAAATTCACTTATTAGATCGAGTAAGTTTTTAATGAAGACTGTAGGGTTTTCTGCGTACACTGTCATGACTATGCAAATAATGACAGTTTTACTTCCTCCTTTCCAATTTGGATACCTTTTATTTCTTTTTCTTGTCTAGCTGTGGCTAGAACTTCCAATACTGTGTTGAATAGAAGTGGTGAAAATGGATATCCTTGTCTTGTTCCTGACCTCAGTGGGAAAATTTTTAGTTTTTGCCCATTGAGTATGATGTTTGTAGTAGGTTTTTCATATATGGCCTTTATTATGTTTAGGTATGCTCCCTCTGTTCCCACTTTGCTGAGAGTTTTTATCATAAATGGGTGCTGGATTTTATCAAATTCTTTAGCATCTATTGAGATGATCATGTGATTTTTGTCCCTCATTTTGTTTTTGTGATATAATACATTTATCGATTTGCAAATGTAGTACTTCCTTTTATCCTTGGGATAAATTCCACTTTGTCATGGTGTATGATCTTTTTACTGTATTGCTGGATTGAGGTTGCCAAAATTTTGTTGAGGATTTTAGTGTCTACATTCATCAGAGATATTGCCCTGTAATTTTCTTTCTTTGTTGTATCTTTTTGTGGTTTTGTAGTTAGGGTAATACTGGCCTCATAAAAAGAGTTTAGGATTCTTCCCTCTAGTTGAAATTTTTGGAAAAGTTTGAGAAGGATGGATGTTAGTTCTTCTTTCAATGTTTGGTACAAGTTGCCTTTGAAGCCATCTGGTCCAGGGCTTTCATATGCTGGCAGGTTTTTGATTACTGCTTCAATTTACTAATTGTTATGAGTCTGTTCAGACTTTCTGCTTCTTTTTGATCCAGTTTTAGCAGGTTGTATGTTTCTAGAAATTTATCCATTTCATCCAAATTGTCCAACTTCTTGGCCTATAGTTGTTCATAGTGAGTTCTTACAATCCTCTGTATTTCTGTGGTATCAGTTGTTACTTCTACTATTTATTTCTGATTTTATTTATTTGTGTCCTCCAACTTTTTTAATGAGTCTGATTAAAGGTTTGTCAATTTTCTTTATCTTTTCACATACCAATTCCTGGATTCGTTGATCCTTTGGATGTTTTTTCAGTCTCTATGTCATTTAATTCTCCTTTGATCTTGATTATTTCCTTTCTTCTGCTCTGTCTAGACTTTGTTGTTGTTCTTCCAGTTCTTTTAGATATAGGTTTAGGTTGTCTGAGAATTTTCTATCTTCTTTAGGTAGGCCTGTATTTTTATGAACTTCCCTCTCAGGACTGCCTTCTCTTATTTCCCATAGGTTTTGACTTGTTGTATGTTCATTTTCATTTGTTTCAGGGTACATTTTATTTCTTTTCTGATCTCATTGAACCCAATCATTATTTAATAGTATGTTATTCAGTCTCTGTGTATTTGAATGTTTTGAGATTTTTCTTTAAAGCTGGTTTCTAGTTTCAAGCCATTGTGATCTGAGAAGATGCTTGACATGATTTCAACTTTCTTGAATTTGTTGAGGCTTGTTTTGTATCTTACCATGTGATCTGCCTTTGAAAATGATCCATATGCGTTTCAAAAGAATGTAGATTTTGCTTCTTTGTGGTGAAATAGTCCGTAAGTATCAGTTAAGGCCATTTGATCTAGAGTTCCATTCAATGCCATAATATGCTTATTGATTCTTTTTGGAAGATCTAGCCATTGTTGACTATGGGGTGTTAAAATCCCCTACAGTGACTGTATTGCTGTCCATCTCTTTCTTAAACTCCTCCAAGATTTTCCTTATATATTTAGGTGCTACTATGTTGGGCGCATATAAGTTTACCAAGGTTATATCCTCTTGTTGGACTGCTCCCTTAATTATTAGGTAGTTACCTTATTTGTCTCTCTGTGGCCTTTGTTTTGAAGTCTGTTTTGTCTCATATAAGTATTCCTACCACAGCTTTTTTTACATGTCCATTTGCATGGAATATGTTTTTCTATCCCTTCACTTTCAGCCTATGTAGATATTTTGTTCTGAGGTGGATCTCTTGTAGACAGAAAATATGCGGGTATGTTTTCTAATCCATTCCACTACCCTACTTATCTCTATTACTCTATTTCTTTTGATTGTAGCATTTAATTTTTATATTTAAGGTTATTATTGATAAGTACTTACTCATTCCTTTTTTTACCTACATACCAGTGTTTCTCTCTCTCTCTCTCTCTTCCCCCCCTCCTGCTCCTTTTCCCCCTCCTCCTCCTTCTTCTTCTTCCTCTTCCTCTTCAAGCAATTCCTTTAGCATCTCTTGTGATGCTTGTTTTGTGGCAATGTACTCTTTTAACCTTTTGGGGGTCTGTAAAACTCTTTTTATTGCCTTCCATTTTAAATGAGAGCCTAGGTGAAATAAGCCAGTCAGAGAAAGACAGATGCCATATGATTTCACTCTTATGTGGAGTCTAATGTACATACTAGACTAAGAAGCAAAATAGAGTCGGACTCATAGATAGAGAGTAGGATGACAGCTAAGAGTGTGGGGGGAAGGTTAGGGGCTGAAAGGATTGAATAAAAAGGAAAAAAGGACTCATGGATATGGTCAACAGTGTGTTGATTGTGGTGTGGAGGGGTCTATAGGGGGACTAAATGGTAATGGAAACAAATACAATAAAAAATTAAAGATAATAAAAAAGAATTTAAAAAATGAGAGCCTTGCTTGATAGAGTAGTCTTGGTTGCAGGTCTTTGTTTTTCATTACTTGGACTATTTCATGCCATTCCCTTCTCTCTTGTAGTATTTCTGTTGAGAAGTCAGCTGATAGCCTTATCGGAGATCCCTTCTATGTACTAACTTTTTTTCCCTTGCTGCCTTTAAGATTCACTCTTTGTCTTTAAATTTTTCTATTTTAATTGTGATGTATCTTTGAGTCGCCTTTTTGAGTTTATCTTGATTGGGACCCTCTGTGCTTCCTTAATTGGTGTGGGTTTTTCCCTCACCAAGTCAGGGAGGTTTTCTGTTATTATTTTTCAAACAGCTTTTCTATCCCTTGCTCCTTTTGTTCTCCTTATAGTATCCCTATGATGCAAATGTTGTTACATTTCATGTTGTCTGAGAGTTTTCTTAAACTATCCACATTCTTTTTGAGTCATTTTTTGTTTTGTTGCTCTTTTTTTCTACCATGTGTTCCAACTTGCTGAGTCAGTCCAGAGCTTCATCTAGCCTGCTTTTAGTTCCTCCTAATGTATTCTTCATTTTAGATATTGTATTCTTCATTTCCATATGATTCTTTTTCACAGTTTCTATGTCCTTTTCCATGCTCATGTCCTTTTTCATGTGGAAACTACAAGGCCCACTCAGTTCCTTGTAGTTTCCATAAAGTTCCTTGTAGTTGTCACTGAGTTCCTTGAGCTGTGTTATAACCTTTACTTTGAACCTTAAGTCTGATGAATTGTTTGCCTCAATTTCATCTAGCTCTTTTTCCTTTCCTCTTAATTGGGGGTGCTTTTTATCCCAATTTTAGGTGACTCTGTTTGTTTCTGCATATTAGATTGATCTACTTTGATTCCCTGTCTTTGTGGAGTGGCCTTCTATAGGAGTCCTGTGGGACTCAGTGGTGCAGTCTCTTTGTTATCCCCAGCTGTATGTTCTAGGGATGCCCTTTATGCAGTTTTGTGGGCTTCCTTATTGTAATTGGGTTTTGATTATTGTTGGCTCATTTGTTGTTGTGTTATGTCAGGGACCAATCTGTGTAAGAGATTCAACTCTTTCCTGCTTGGCACTGATGGCAATTCTGTGTAAGAGTCAAGGCTGGGCCCAGGCTCCGAATTCCCCTCGCTGTGCCAGTTTGTGCACTCTCAGCCCAGCTGGTTTCAGTGAAATAGGGCTTGAGGAACCAGTGCATCTTGTGGAGGCTGAGAAAAGGTCAGAAAGGTGTCTGACCTTTATTTCCACTTCAGATATGCACCCAGCAGAGGCTTCTTGAGCCTGGCCTGACTGTTCTGCAGAGCTTTACTGTTGTGCTTGCAATCCTGCAAGGGAGGTGCTAGGGACTGTCTTCCCTACTCTGCTGGGTGTGGGGAGGTCTGCCTGGATCAAAACACTCTCAGGCCTTGCCCTTCTATCTCCCAACCACTGCCCTCACAGGAGACACAGTCCCAAACTCTCCATTCTGCATAGCCCTTGGCTTGCTAGCATAGCAGTGCCATGTGGGGAGGGACCCAGCAGTTCCTTCACTGTGCCACTTTCTGAACTCCCTGCCCAGCTGATTCAGTGGGAACCAACTGTGCTTTCGATCTGGTCTCTTTGCTGGCAGAGCAGCTGCTCACGTGGTCCCTACCCAGCCACCTTTTATCTCTCCTTTTAAAATGCCCCATGTGGCACCCACACTGTAGTACTGAGTCACTGTCTGGTTCTGCACACATACCAGCTCCCCCAAAAGCTAAAGTCTGTCTTGGTCATGGCTGACTATAGACTGCCCATGCCTCTGACGAACCCAGGTGTGGCCCCTAATCATTTTAGGAGATAGAGTCCCTCTCTGGCACTCTCCTGGTTGGCGCTGCAGCTATGGACATATTGTTTGCTGTGTGTGTGTAGCTGGATCTCCCAGAGTCTGTATATCCTTCTGAATCACTCCCAGTTAGGGTAAGGAGTTCCCTCTGCAGGACTCAGGACCCCTGACCTGGTAGCAGAAGACAGCTATAACACTGCAATTTCTGCCTGGTCTCATTGCTCCTGCAAGTGCCACACACAGGGTATTTTTCCTTCAACGTAGAACATCTCCTTACCGGATGGTGCAAAGCCACTCTGTACTCCTTGGCTTCAGAACTTCTTATCAGCTAAGATTCCATTGATAGTTCAGGTTACTTGTCAGAAGATCAGCTGAAAATCTGAGTTGGGGCAAGAGCAAGTGGACTCAGCTTCTACCTACTTGGCTGCCATCTTCTAATCTCTAGCCTTTTCTTATGTAACTTAAACTGTGCAGTTACTTTTATAAATGAGAATATTTCTGGCACAGAATAGCAAAGTGATCACACACCTTTACCTCTTTTTCTTCCCCAAGCTCTAGAAAAGTGACAGAAAAAAACAAAACAAAAATAAACACATGGGGTGAAATCCAGCAGTACTGAGACTTTGAAATGAAAAAACTATGGAGGGAAGTTGAGGGATTGATTCAGTTTTCAGAATAAAAAGAAAATTTGGAGTATATTGATGGATACAACAAAGTAGAGAAAACTACAGCTCTGAATATACACCAGAAAGGGCTCTGGTGGAAGTGGGAAACTTAGTCTCCAAGGCCAAAGTAGCAGGTACAGAGTGGGGCAGTAATCAGGAGTTTGCTAAAGTGCTTTCTGCCAGTGACTCTCAAACTTTAGCATATGTTGAAATCACCTGGAGGCCTTGCTAAAACTCAGATTACAGATCTCTAGGACTAGTCCTAAAGTTTCTGGGGAAGATTCCTAGAATTTGTATTTCTAACTTCTTTGTATTGCTAATCTGGCACCACATTTTGACAACTGTGAATTTGAGAACAATTGGTCTATGAAATACATAGGCCAATCCCCTACCTAACTCTGTGCCAGCCTATAAGAATCAGGAGAATGTGTCTCTTTCCATACTAATGAATTTGAAAAGGATGCCCATGTGGATACATGTGCCCAAGACTTGGTATACAGAGTTTAGTCTGAAGCCTTGTGCTTTTTTGCAGTGCACAAACTATACAATTATATGCCTGCTGCCCCTTCCAACTCTTGTGTACCTCTGTACACACAAAGCTCAGGCTTCCTGCTGGTGTTGCAAAAGAAGCAGAATAGAAATTGAGGTAGATCCAGGCTTCTATCACAGACTTGAAGAAAGAAAAAAGAAACAGGAAAGGCATTTTTGCTTAAGAGGCAAATGCAACAAACTACTACACTCCTGGTTTTTTGCCCTTATGTTGGTATTTTGGGGCACCTCAGCTCAATATCTATTTATTCATCCCAGAAAGAAAGACCAGAGAAAATAATAGTTAAAAAATTAACAGAAGAAAAATTTCCAAAGCTGACTTCAGATGGAAAGGACCCATAGTAAGTACGAAGCAGGATGAATGAATGTTGCATACATCTTGGTGAGAATTCAAAATTTCAAAGATAATGAGAAAATTATAAAAGCTTCCAGAGAGAAGAGGTAAGTTATTTACAGGGGAATTAGATCCAGATCAGCATCACAGTTTTTATCTAGAATTCTATAACTGACCTATTCTGTCAAATATGAGGGTAAAATGAAATAATTTTCAGACACGAGAAAGTTTATTTCTTGACTATCCATTTTGAAATGAATTTACTAGAGAATATACTCTAGCAAAATGTAAAACAAACCCAAGAAAGGAGAAATCATGGGATCTAAAATAAGAGTGAAACTGTCACAGAAATGCAGAGAAAAATATGGGGAAAATATTAGGATTCAGCAGGCCTAAAAAATAGTTGTTCCAAAAGAGAAGCCAGTTCCATACAGAATGTCTTCAAGAACAAAGTGGTTTATTTTAACAATGTATAACCTCATCTAAATGGTGGGGATTCAGTAGATATAGTTTAAGATTAATAAACCAAGTAATAAGAGTTAGGGTAATAACTGCAGGAATTGAATTCTGATATCAGAGTAGTATTGGTAAAAGAACATTTGCTTTTTTCCCTTGGGCTTTGGAAGAATTAAATGAATCACAAGTTTGGTGAAACAAAAGGCAATCTTTATTTTCTTTACATGTTTGTGTGTAGGTATAAGACATGTATTAGAATTACATTGATGAAGACTACATTGGGAAGGAAGGAAGTAAAGAGTAAGATACTATATGAGTAAATAGATATTAGTTATTTAGAATTAAACTTCAGCCCTGACCATTGTGGCTCAGTTGGTTGGGCATCATCCTGCAAACCACAGTTTGCATGTTTCATTCCTAGTCAGGGCACATGCACGTAGGTTGTGGATTTGGTCCCTGGTGGAGGCATATACAAGAGGCAAACACTTCATATTTTTCTCTTACATCAATGTTTCTCTCCCTCTCTCCCTCCCTTTCCCTCTCTCTAAAATCAATAGCATGTCCTTGGAAGAGAAAATGAATGAATGAATGAATGAATGAATGAATGAATGAATGAAAGAAAGAAAGAAAGAAAGAGAGAAAGAGAGAAAGAAAAAGTAGAAAGGAAAGAAGGGAGAGGAAGGAAGGAAGGAGGGAAGGAAGGAAGGAAGGAAGGTAGGAAGGAAGGAAGGTAGGTAGGTAGGTAGGAAGGTAGGTTAATCTTCAGTCTGGCAGGAAAATAGTACATAATTTGTTTTTAACTCGAAACTCTTTCCTTCCAGTCTTTACTCTCTTTATTTCAATCCTGTATATTGGGTACTATAGAGAATACAAAGAAATACAAAACACAATCCCTCTCTTCAGGGAGCTTGAGGTATCTAGTTAGGAAGAAAAGACATAGTCCATGTAACAAAAATAACTAACAAAGGCAGTACATAAATACAAAATAAGTAATATAGACAACAAGCATTATAAAAGATTTTGTTTAGGAGTTGAGCTGGTCCTTGTAGGATGAAAAGGGAAGAGGAACAGAGTGAGCTTTGTTGACTGACTGGGGTAGGGAGAGGGGTGAGTATATGTCATGTACCTAAATGTCTAGAGTCAAAGTGAGAGTTGTGAACACAGGATAAGTAGTAGACCTACCTGGAATAGAGGTGTCTTGTTTGAGAGACAAGAGAAAATAATATTGGGTAGGTTGGGACCAGATTTTGGTGAACTTTGAACTTTGAAACTGGACTTTTCCCCTCAGGCAATGGAGAATCTAACAGCTTTTACAACTGGACATTAATTAATACAAGGTGATTAAGTAGGTGAATCTAGATGAGCTTTCATGGACGGGTTGAAGGGAAGAAAGTAGGAAGCAGATGAGTGAGGGAGTTACTGCAGTAGCCCCAATATAACATGATAGCAGTGGTGAAAGTAGTTACTAACAGGAAGGAATAGATGAAAGTTATAACTGACAAGAATGAGAAAACAGGATATGAGGCATGGTATGGACCTTGCATAATATATACATAGTTCAAAACCCATAATTAGAGATGAAGAGTTCAACATAGAAAGGTTAAATGACTTACCTAAAGTTATACTACTTTGTAGCAAAGCCCTGACTAGAACTCCTGTCCATCTTTTAATTAATTTTAAGGTTCATTCATTCAACAGATAATTATTGAGACATATTATGTGCCAGGAACTAATAAAGATGTACTGCTAGGCTTTTATTTTTTAATTTTTTTTATTTCTCATCTTTGTTGGCTTTAGTTTTTTGACTATGTAAGACAGGAGGTGGCATATACAGCCCATAGGCCAACCATCTGTGTTTATAAATAGTTTTATTGGAACACAGCCATACTCATTTGTTTATGTATTCTCTGTGGCTACTTTTGCACTGCAATGCAGAGTTGAGAAGTGCTCTAGGATGGTATAACCCGCAGGCCTAAAATATTTACTATCTGATCCTTGAAGAAAAAGTTTTCTGATTCCTGATGTAAAACATTAACATGCTTCCCAAAGTCTTATACTCAGTTAAGGATTACTATCTTCAATATCCCCTCTACACCATTCCTCACTCCTAGCCCTTATTTTTGTTTACTGTTTTCACTTTTCTTTTTGTAAAAATAAGTAGATATGTGTATTGGGTTGGCCAAAAGTTCATTTAGTTTTTTCTGTAAAATAAAAGACACTTTTTTTTATTTTTACCAAAACTTTATTGATTTGGATATTTTGAGTATGTCAGCTATCTCCCACATGGTATAAGGTTGATGGTTCTCAATTAATGTCTTGATTTGATCGCTGTCAACTTCAACTGGTCCACCCAAACATGGAGCATCGTCCAGCAAGAAATCTCCAGCATGAAACTACGCACGCAATCCTCTTTTGACACATCCGATCAGTCAGAGAACCTTCTTCATACACTGCACAAATCTTTTTGCATTTCAGTTCCATTTTTACCTTTTTTGAAATAATAAAGCATAAAATGCCAAAAATGTGTATTTTCTACCACCTTCAATATTAAAATAGCTACACAAAAATTCACAATTTTAATAAGTTTTTTAAAATGCATGCTGATATGACAGCTGTAACAATAAAATCTAACAAAATTATTTCAAATGAAGTTAAAGACAACTAAGCACTACTAGAGCCATCTTACAGAAAAAACCTAAATGAACTTTTTGGCCAACCTAACGTGTTCTCCTTTTGTCTTTTTCTTACATAAAAAGTAGTTACTATGTGTATTCTTTCATGCTTTGCTTTTTCATTTAACAATACTTTCTGGATATGAGTTCTTGGAGATCTTTCTTATTCTTTATTATATTGTATAGTACTACAATGTGTGCATTTGCTACAATTTATTCTGTGCTTAAGCAGACATCTAGGTAGTTTCCAGTATTTTACAATTTTAAATAATGCTGCACCTTGTACATACGTATTTTTATATTATTGAAAGTGTGTCTTCAGGGTAAATACCAAGAAGTAAGAATGCGGGGTTAAAGAGTAAATATATGTGTGTATGTGTGTGTGTTAGATATTGCCAAATTCCCAGCTATATGGATTATATCATTTTATATTGCCAGCAGCAGTGTATGAACATACCAGTTTCTCCACAAGGGCTACTCACTTAATTGTGCCAAGTAATGCCATTAAAATATCCTTCCAATCTTCATTACCATCATTTCAAAAAAGAGAGATCATTTTTTAAAATCCTCACTGGAGGATATATTTATGGATTTTAGAGAGGGTGGAAGGAGGAGAGAGAGAGAGACTGAGACTTACTTCAATGTGAGAGACAAACATCAATTGGTTGCCTCCCCTACGTGCTCTGACTGGGGATCAAACTTGTAACCTAACATGCACCCCAACCAGGGATTGAACCTGTAACCCAGGTATGTGCCATGACAGGGCATCAAACCCACAAACTTTTTTTGGTGTACAGGATGACACTCCAACCAACTGAGCTATCTGGTCATGGCAAGAAAGACCATTTTAGTAAGAGAAGAAGGACATAATCAAAATGAAGGATAAGAACAGCTCTTTAATTTTTCCTTTTTTGCTGAGGACAAATGCATCTCTACCTTATAAGCAGAGGGATCTTTTTAAAATTTTAAATCTGATCATGTCTCTATTTTTACTTGAAATCCTTCAGGACTTTCCACAATTTCTCAGATCTTAACATGGCTTTATCATGGCTTATAAGTACATGTAAGATTTCAGCCCTATATATCTAGCCTCTTTGGCTTTGTTTCAGCCCTTCAGTATACCCAGTTCTCTTTCACAGGGCCTTTGCATGTGCTATTTCCCTTGCTACCTTAAAGAAATAGACATATCAATGTCAAAAAAGAAGTTTTTATCCTGGCTGTACTTTAACTTATTATGTGACCCTGTGCAAGTACCATTTGAATTCTTCAGTTTCCTCAACCTAAGTAAGGTGAGGTGGTTGTTTCAGATGACTTCTAGGGTCTTTCAGTTCTAATCTGTAAATTTACAGCAATGTAGTGATTGCTGGGGGTAAGCGGTATAAGGGCACTAAAAGATAATATAAAAAGTTAAATTAAAAATTAGATTTAATTAGATTAAATATTCTAATTTTAAAAATTTTTCAAAGTTTTATTTAGCCCAATAAATAAATCGTGAATTTACCAGAAGCCA
>VMDR010030336.1:0-12418 GCA_007922815.1 Macrotus californicus
AGCTATGCTACTGACTGAAGACTATTTTATCCTTTGTATAAATTCCCTTTCATTAAAGACTAACTGAACATTGTTTCAAAACTGCATTTATAAACACATTTATTCCCAGACTAAGAAAATTAGCCCATGAAGAAGACTTTGAAAATCTCAAGTAGCAATCTTTCAGAACGCATAATGTTATGGGAGATGACTGCTTTGTTCACTGGCATTTTCAGGGTTTTAAAATTTTTAAATTATTCCTTTTCACCAAAAGTTAATGTTTTTCTACATATTGCGAGTTGACGATAAATAGCCATTTCATCTATCATTTTCCCTTTTATTTATAGAACGATCAACAGCGGAAAAGAGAAACTAAGACGAGCTGTTTTGTAGCGCCCATTGGATGCTAGAGGGGCCCCAGGGGAGCAAGGTAAGCTGACTGGTTAGAGCTGGGAAGTGCCTGCAAACAGAAGGACCGAAATGGCCTGAGTGCTACTGGACTGCGACCACCCACACCCTCTCTGCATTAAGCTATTTTTAGGAATTGTGATCCTATACTCTGTTTTTATTTTGTTTGGGTTTATGGCACTACAGTAACAAGATGTCCCTGTGACTACAGTTTTTGTTTCTCGTTATTTGCCCCCACCACTCCAAGCTCAGTTGTGATGCCCACTTAAATCTCTGCAGACCCTGGAGCCAGACGTCATTAGTTTAGGGTGGCATTCTGGGGGAAAAACTGAGTGGTCAGTTGCCTCCAGTTTTCCTGGGAGTCGTCTTGGGAGACATACTTAGAAGAAACTGAGGGAAGAAGGGCTGGGCAGAGGGAGAAAATGGCCCACAATGAGGCAGCTCCTGAGGCCTCAGTTAATCCTGCAGGGAACATAGAGGCCAACTTAAGGCAAGGTGCAGCCAGTCTTCGGCCACTAGCCACCCCTGGCACGTGGTGCAGCCTTGGGTGCGGCAGTTCCCTGCAGCTGATGGCGCTTTCCCCTTGGACACAGCTCTGAAACATCAGCAGCGGATATTCCCAGCAGCGGGCAGGTGGTTGCTTTGACCCTGGAGAGGGTGTCTGGGTGGAGCCACACAGCATCCAAGATGGTTCACTCCGTGCTTCCCTCGGTTTCGCTTGCTCCCTAGAGTAAGCTTTCCTTGGCAACAGCTTCTCCGGAATGAAGGAGGTATAAATTAGTCACTGGGCACCTGAAAGGGTAAATACAGAGCTCTGAGCCATGATGAAGTGAGCAGTAGCAGAAAGCACTACCCACCTGAGGGCTTAGGGAACAAACAGAAGAGCCTGGAATTGTTAAATTGTAGAAGCTAGAGGAGCTGCCCTGAGGGGCTGAAACTTGAACCTCAGGGAGAAGACACTACTTGGCCAGTGCAGGAGGGAGGAGGAGGTGGCCTCTGATTGAGGAGGTGGGGCTCTGTGGAGCTGGGACTCAAGCCTCAGAAAAGGGGTGCCCGCTGGCTGAGGCTGGAGTCTCTAAGGAGGATGTGCTGAGAGACACTCCACAACTGTTGGAAAACTGCAGACCAGATTTGATGGCTGTCATGGGAAGGACCTGCTGCTGCCAGGGTGAAGCTCCCAGGAACCGAAGCTCTCACAGGTGTGCCCACTCCAGCCTTGGGTTCTCTCTCTAGCGCCCCTATTGACAGAGCCCCAGGCAGAGACGGCTGGCAGGGCAGGTGCGGCCTGCAGGGTCCCGCTCCAGCTCCGCAAAGTGGAGCACACAAGGGTGGCTTTGGCGCTCAGAGACGGGGACTTCATGATGAGTACAGAAGTGCATGGGATGGGTCAGAGGGCTTACTGGACAAGTGTTCCAGCATGGACACGGGTCTGAGAAGCAGTCGGGCTCAGGTGAGAACTTCTCTTCTGCTTAGTGGCTGTAAAGTTCGGTGGTTATCTTAATTTTCTGTGCTTTTAGTTTTCTGTAAAATGGAGTCGATAGTATTTGCCTCATGGAGGTGTGTTTGAGAGAAGTCTGCTTAGCTCATAGCGGTTGCTCAGTCAGTAAATTCTGACTGTCACCAGGGGAATGAGTGACAGCAGGGAGACCTGTGGGAGGCAACTGGAGCAGCACAGGATTTAAGTTTTAAAGACCTGAACTATCCTGATGGAGTGGGAATAAAAATAATGCATGGACAGATGTCAGAGCCCTTTGAAAGAAAGAAGAACCCCATGACTGGGTGTATTAACTCCAGTGGGAGGTAAACAAGGAAAGGGAGAAACGGTCAAATCAGTGACCTGTTCAAAGGCACTCTATTTGTATGGAGATGCCCATAGCTCCTCAAAAATCCTTTTAGAACTTTGTGCCAGCTTGCAGAAATAACTCCAGTGGTCAAAGAAATGCATATTAAATCAATGTTGAGGTACTGTTTAAAATATGCTTAGCCATAACTATCCAACCCACTGCTGCAGCTAAGTGCAGTTGAGCTTGTGGTGAGCCTCGGGTACTAGGACATTGCTGGGGACATGGCCAGTGAGTACAGCCCTTTTGAAAAGCAATATGGGATCATTGTCAAAAATGATATCAGTGTGCCCTGGCTGGTGTGGCTCAGTGGATTGAGCATGGGCCTTCAAACCGAAGGGTCACCAGTTCAATTCCCAGTCAGGGTACATGCCTGGGTTGCAGTCCAGGTCCCCAAACAGGGGGTGCACAAGAGGCAACCACACATTGATATTTCTCTCCCTCTCTTTCTCTTTCCCTTCCCTTCTCTAAAAATAAATAAATAAAATCTTAGTGCACTGTTGGTGGAAATGTAGACTGGTGCAGGCACTGTGGAAAACAGTATGGAATTTCCTCAGAAAACTAAAAATGGAACTACCTTTTGACCCAGCAATTCCACTGCTGGGATTATACCCTAAGAGCCCTGAAACACCAATCCAAAAGAACCTATGCACCCCGATGTTCATAGCAGCACAATTTACAGTTGTCAAGTGCTAGAAGCAACCTAAGTGCCCATCAGTCAAGGAGTGGATCAAAAAACTGTGGTACATTTGCACAATGGAATTCTACACAGCAGAAAGAAAGGAGATCCTACCCTTTGCAACAGCATGGATGGAACTGGAGAGCATCACGCTAAGTGAAATAAGTCAGGCGGTGAAAGACAAATACTGTATGATTTCGCCTATAAGTAGAACCTAATCAACAAAACAAACAAGCAAACAAAATATAACCAGACATTGAAATTAAGAACAAACTGACAGTAACTAGAGGGCCGGTGGGAGGGGATAATGGGGGGAGAAGGGGAAAGTGGTTTCAGGAACAAACATAAAGGACACATGGACAAAACCAAGAGGGGGTGGGGTCAGGGGTTGGAGGTGGGGATGGCTGGGGTAGAGGGGAGTGGTGGGGGGAAAATGAAGACAATTATACTTAAACAACAATAAAAAAAATTTTTTAAATGATTTCAATGCTTATTTTATTTTAAATCAGTTATTTAAAAATTGAAATTCATAGAAAGATATTAGGAATGCACAGGGTACCTCCATGACTGTCGACAATTATTTTGGGGCATATTATTGATGCCATCAACTGTCCTTTGGTAACAAAATTGGTTTGACCCAGAAGCCAGTACTTTTCACCCTGAGTCCTGCAAGTGAACCAACAGGCATTTCGTTAATAAAGTCACATAGCCAGTCTCTAACAGTAGACACCCTTCCTTCTTGTCTGTGTGGGTACTCAGAGCCCTATACTTTGCAAGTGCACGGGTTCTCTGAGTTAAATTATATGCTCTGTCAAAAACAGCACGATGCATCAGCTTCTTTAAAAATCACTGAATGATTCGGGCTGCAGCCGCACACTTCTGCAGTATTCGGGCAGCTCTGGGCTTCCCTGTTGCCCTGCCATGTCTTTGTCACTTGTCTCTCAGAGATTTAGCAACGTGTTTTCTCAGCTTACAAGACCACCAGCCTCAGAACAGCCTCAAAGCCTCTAACTCAGAACTTTCCCCTGATACGCTGGGACCAGTCCTGTAGCTGTTGCTTGCAAACCTCTCTTGACACTTATGTCGAAGGAATAGAAAGGTGAGCGGTATCACCAAAGCAACGCACTAAAAAATTGTTCGTCACGAAGTTTGAAAACATTGCTCAAATTATGTTGGTGTTATGGTTGGAATCTAGAAAACCTACTTCCCTTTCTGGCCGTGGCTCAGAGTCACATACTCCATGTCCTGGCACCTTCTCCACGAAGCCTTCCCTGTCCTCTTCAGCCTGTGAGAGGTACTGTCTCTATGTCCCCTTGGTGTGTGTAATATTGCACAGACCTTTACTGCAGCAGTTCCGCTTTGGAAGTGGTGACATTTACATGTTTTTATTCCCCTCTATACTGTGAGCTCCTCACAGTAGTTTAAGAGAAGCAAAACGTTACCTCTACCATTTTAGGGTAGCTGGGCCTAAGAATCAGGTTGATATGAGCCAGATTCATGGGAGAAAAGCATAAAAAATGCATTTAATATTTCTACATGAACATGGAAATCTTCACAGAGAAATGAAGACCCGAAGAGAAGTTATGCCTCAGTGTTTATGTACTAGGTTGAACAAAGTGTAGTAATTGTGGGAAAATAACAAAGTAAATGAGGAGGCTAAAGAAAGATAAGGGTTATTTTTAACAAGACCTGTTGGTATACATTTCTCTTGGCTTCCTGGTACAGGGACAACATCTTTCACATGGGAGTTTGACCTGCTTTCAGGAAGAAAAGGGGAGGTCAGAGAGCCCTTCCTGGACCTGCTGTTTTTGAAGTGCATTCAGTTCAATATAACTAATACCCCGAACTGGCATATTTGGGATGCCATATTCAGTAGCTAATGAAGGGGAAGGGAGGCTTAGGCTGATCTAAAATAATTGACAGTCCTGAAACCCCAAATCCTTGACTGGGAAGGCTTCGTAGCCCTGGCCAGTGTGGCTTGGTTGCTTGGAGTGTCATCCCGTGCTCTGAAAGGTTGTGGATTTGGTTCCCAGTCAGGGTACATGCCTAGGCTGTGTGTTCAGGTCACTCCTGGCTGGGGTGCATCTGGGAGACAGCCGACTGATGTTTCTCTCTCTCTCTCCCTTCCTCTCTCTCTAAAATCAATAAATGTATCCTTGGGCAAGGATAGGAAGGAAGGAAGGAAGGAAGGAAGGAAGGGAGGGAGGGAGGGAGGGAGGGAGGGAGGGAGGAAGGAAGGAAGGAAGGAAGGAAGGAAGGAAGGAAGGAAGGAAGGAAGGAAGGAAGGGCTTATTTCACATGTTTGGTAATGCAGTCACACACCCACACACAAACAGCCAGGCCACTAGGAAGGGTTTAGAGGAAGAACTCAATCGATTCAGACTCTGTACAGGGTGACTTAGCTGGTCATGAAAAACAGTAAAACTGATATGATGGAATTTTCTCTGCCAGGCACCTTTGCAGCAGATTCCCTGTGTCAAATGTCTTTGAACGTCACAGCTGCAGGCCAGCCACTTCACTCCCTTAAAATTGCAGGCGATTGGTTATATCCTAAATGTTTTGACACCAGCTAAAGCCTAGGAGGCAGAAGAAATAAGGTTGAAGAGGTAAGCCAGCTTTGCCTAGCAGGAGGGCCTTGCCTGCCATACTCAGGAATTTGAGTTTGAGGAGCTGGTGAAGGTATTAGAGCAAGAGAGCAACATGGGGAGATGTGCCTTAACGAGGACCCAAGGACAGCAATGTGAAGGATGAGGGGGAGTGGAAAGGTCACTTGGGAAGGGGTGAAGAGAACAAGCGAAGAGGAAAACCTTCGGGGATGGAAGTGGGGCATGCTCCTTTAAGGCAGAAAGAGAAAAATGAAGAAAGTGAAAAGCTGGTGATAAAGGCAGTTAAAATCCCCTTAAATTTAACTGTATTAAGTAAGTGTATTAATATTCAGAGTTTTGCAGACTTTTTCTGCAAAGGGCCATATAGTAAATGCCTTGGGCTTTGCAGGTCATACAGGCTTGTGTCACAGCTGCTCAGCTCGGTCACTGTAGTGTGAAAGTGGTGTAGTGACTTGTCCTGAGTGACCAAAAGTCTATTTACCAAAAAAAATAAAAATAAAAAAAGTCAATGATAAAGAAGACAGAAAATTGAAGCAAGGCTGGGGAAGCCAAGAAAGTTCATTTTATTTCTCAACTTTTTAAAAAGACTTTATTTATTTATTTTTTAGAGAGAGGGGAAGAGAGGGAGAAAGAGAGGCTGAGAAACTTGGATTAGTTGCCTCTCATACATGCCCCGACTGGGGACCAGACCCACAAGCCAGGCATGTGCCCAGACAGGAAATCAACCAGTAACCTTTCGCTTTGCAGGACGGTGTTCAACCACCTGGGCTCCACCGGGCAGGGGGAGAGAGTTCGTTTTAGATGGTCTTCATCTTCTCAGGTAAGACGGAGACAGGAGGAGAGGAGCACAATGTTTCATCTTGGGGAGGGCAGTTTGGTGTGAAACTAGCATCATGAGGAATCTGAGTAGCCAGCTGCAGCCAGCACTGTTAGGGCCTTTTACCCAGCAAGAACTGTTACTTCCTCAGTGCAAACTAGAGGCACCTACTTCGGAGAAAAAGTCAAAGAAGGCGAAGAGCAAGGCCCTGAGATCAGATGTGATGACTGTAGGCTCCTCTGCTGTACATACCCCATGAGAGTGCCTCTTTGTTCCTCCTGATCGCTTCTCTGCTTTCAATCACTCGGCAAGGACATACTGAGATCTATATTCAACATTCATCCATTCAGTTCATATTCAGAGTGCCAAATACGCGTACTAGCCACTGTTCAAGATGCTGAAGTGCATAAGTCACATGAGTTTACAAATCCTGCCCTCATGGGACTTACATTCTAGTTGGGGAAACAAACAGTTGAGAAGTAAAGAAATAATAATGATCCTAGATACTGAAAGGTGCTGTAAAGAAAGTCAGTCGGGGTGATAGGACTCGTTTGGAGGAGGCATTGTTTGAGCTGGTGGTCAGAGAGGGCTTCCCAGAGAAGACAACGGCTGAGCTGAGATCTGAGACAAAAAGCTCCCGCATGAGACAACCAAGGCAGGACCCTTCTGGGCAGAGGGACCAAGCGCAATGGCTCTGAGGTGGGAATGGATTTGGAGCGTTTGAGGAACAGCAAGAGAGCCAGTGTGGCTGGAGGGTGGGGGCGGGGGGAAGGAGATGAGTTTGGAGAAGTAGCAAGCAGAAAGATGTGGCAGCCAGGACACTAGCTGAGGCACGGGAGACTGCATTCTCCTCCAGGCTCTGCCACTGATGTCCTGTGTGACCCGAGGACAGTCGCCCTGGAGCTCAGTTTCCTTGTTGCAAGATCAGAGGCTTGCACAAGATGATGTGAACTCCAGCCTGCCACAGTGGAGGCACTTAATGATGTGTGTCTAAAAGAAGAATCTTTAAGGCTCTTTGCAGCCTGTGTTCTATGCTCAGTGTTGCTCTGCTCTATCAGGGCTCTCTGCTCCTTTTCGAACAGCACTTCCCTCGACCCTTTAGGACCCTTTAGCCAGGCTGTTCTCCCTGTAGCCAGAACAGAACACTCTCTACCCACCTCCTGGGTCTATGTATGTGCAACACCCTCCTTTCTTGTTTCTGTCTGTTCATCTCTCTTCCACTCTGAGCTCCAGATTAAGTCCCGCTTTGCTCATAAAGCCTTCTTTTACCACTTACCCTCCTAACTCTAAGGCAGTTTATTCCCATCCCTTTAGTCAATCTTCCCAACGTTATTCTAATCTCTTAAGGGTGCTTATTAGTTAGTGCTCTCCAGAGAAACACAACCAACAGGATGTTTACACATGTGTATATACATAGGGAAAGTGGTATATTTTAAGAACTTGGATCACAAAATTTGGGGGGCTGGCAAGCCTGAAATCTGCAGAGGAGGCTGGCAGCCTGGAGACCCAGAAAGGAGTTGATGTTGAAGTCTTGAGTCTGAAGGCCTGGAGATAGAATTCCTTCTTTCATGGGGGACCTCAGTCTTTTCTCTTATGGCCTTCAACTGATTGGATGAGGTTCACCTGCATTCAGGAGGGTAATCTGCTTTACTCATTGTCTGCTGGTTAATTTGTTTCTTTATTTATTTTTCCAGTTTTACTGAGATGTAGTCAACACACAACACTGAAAGTTTAAGATATAATGTGTTGATTTGATACACCTATATGTTGCAAAATGATTACCACCAAAGCATTAGCTACCATCTGCATCACATCACACAACTACCATTCTTTGTTGTGGTGAGAACAGTTCAGATCTAGTCTCTCAGCAACTTCCAAGCCTATAATACTCTATTAGAACTATGATCACCGGCCCTGACTGGTGTGGCTCAGTGGACTGAGCACCGGCCTATGAACTGTTAAGGGTTACCAGTTCAAAACCTAGTCAGGGCACATGCCTGGGTTGCGGGCTGGGTCCCTGGTTGGGGATGCGTGAGAGGCAGCCAAGGGATGTTTTTCTCCCTCTCTTTTAAAAAAGAAAAAGAAAAAAAAAAAGAACTATGATCACCGTGCTGTACACTAGATCCTCACAACTCATTCGTTTTATTGCTGGAAGTTTCTGCTCTTGGACCAGCATCTCCCCTTTTCCCCCATTCTAGTCTCCTGACATTTTTTAGTGTCTACTGATTTCAATGTTAATTACCTCTAAAAATACTTTCATAGCAACATTTAGACTAGTGTTTGATAAAAGAACTGGACACCAAAGCCTAGCCAAGTTGACACATAAAATCAACTATCACAGGTGAGGATGGAGCCTTATGAATCTTCATATTCTTCACTGAACTCAACACAAAAGCACTGTGTGCAGTAAACACTTGATAAAGAGTTCACTAAAGGGCTCTAACTGGTACTATTCATTCATTCATTCAGAAAACACTATATTTAATCAGCACTCACTTTGTGTTGGGTACTTATACAAGGGCTAAACAAATAGTCATGAGTAAAACTGATAATAATTAAGTCTGACTCATTTTCATTCATATTTTGACATCACATAGACCCAGTGAGAGAGGTTTTCGTTGGTATTTAATTACCCAGTGCTATAAAATTATAGTGAGTGTAAACCCTCGGAAGGTCTAGTCATCAAAGCTATCAGAGCAGGATTCTAAAACACGCAAAGCTTATAGAGGCTACTTAATTTGTTTAATTGTGTTAGAGTATGTGATAGAATTCTAAAAATGGCCATTTGAGATTCTTGTACCCTGGTTATTCAGTCAAACCCTAGTCTAGGTAGTGGTGAGAAGGGATTTTGGAGATATAATTAAAGTCCTAAGTTGGCTGATCTTGAGATAGAGAGATTGTCCAGGTGGGCCTGACCCACTAGGTGAACCTTTAAAAGCAGAGAGTTTTCTCCAGCTGACAGAGCTTCCAAGCATGAAGGGGATTCATTTCATCATTGTTGGCTTGAAGAAGGAAGGGGTCATGTACCAAGGATGTGAGCAACCTTAAGGGACTATGAACTGCTTCCTGCCAATAACCAGCAAGGAAATGGAACCTTGGTCTTACAGCCACAGGAACTAACTTCTGCCAACAAGCAAAATGAACTTAGAAGAAGATTCTTCCCCAGATTCTCCCCACAGGAGACAGAAGGCCAACACCTGGATGCTGGCCTTGTCAGACTCCGTGCAGAAAACTCTGTGAGGCTCACACAGACTTCTGGCCTATGGAAGTGTGAGCTGATAAGGAGTCGTTACTTTAAGCAGTGAAAGTTTGTGCTGATACGTTATGCAGCAAAAAAAAAAAAACCAAAAAAACAACAACAACTCCAAACAAACCACTAATAGAGAGTATACAGTTAGTGATATGGCTTGTTTTAAAATCTTATCTTTTGAAGGGTCTAAGGAAGTAAAATAATTCTCTGATACAAATAATCAGAGAGCATTTTTGCAAAACGCTTTGCAAATGTGTACAAAAGAATGTTTTTGTTAGGTGGTCAGTGGTATTTATCTATAAAAATACTGCAAATCTGAGACATATCAGTTCTGCTTCGGGTAAAAAAATGTCTATGGTAAAGTGTTAAGCTATTATGCCAAAAGCAAAATAAATTAATGAGGATCCATAAGCCATATCCACTGCCATTTGTGTGAAATATTTAGTATTGGCTTTATTGTGTTATAAGAATAAGCAATGATGTGGTCAAATTCCTGGTGTTAAAAACCCCAAGGACTAAAGAACTTATGAAGGAAATGAATAATTTGTTACTGCTTTGGAAATGAAGGCTTTGGGCAAGCAAAGCTGAGTTTCCTGTTCTTAATAAATGTAGATAGATGTGCTTCATGATAATTTAATATGCCTGGAATTAACTTCCACTTTGCATCTGGCAAGTTTCTCCCTTTTTATTTATTAGGTTTTTCCTCTGGACTCACTCATCTCCCAAAACGTCTCAGACTCACAGACACGCCCGGAAGGAATCTGGCCCGAACACTAACTTCTGAATATAAATAGAATGTGAGAGTAGGACAGCTGTCATTGTCGGTCTGGGTCAGAGCATCCATTGCTCTTCTGGGGACAGTGAGGCCTGGAAAAGGCCTCGTCTGAGGCACAGGGAGGGGGGGGGGTGCGGGGGTGAGGATGGAATGATACTGTATTTTTCAAATGCTACCTAGAGATCTAAGTGAACCTGCCTAGTCTGACTTTAGTGAGTGTTAACTTGGTTAACGGGTATGAGTTATTTCTCACAAAATTAGAATAAGCAGTTTTTAGTTTTTAGTTCTGGGCCCCTAAACACAAATTACCGTAAGAATCTCCACCTTCCCACTCTTTCTTAACTGGAGAATTGGATAGATCTGCAGTGGCAGGCCATCTCTGAGGGTGGTTAGAAAGCACTGATGTATGTAGCTTAAAATCACTGCAGACCCCTCGGGTGAGCTGATCTATGGAAATAAGGTTGGCTTTGCTAAAGATCAGACAGAAAAGCTTAGAGTCCTGGAGAGGGACTCTGACCCAGCGATGGAGCCAGGAGTTCTGGCCCCACAATGACCCTCTGTCTCCCTCTACATTGTGACTGTTAGCTAATACGTATAAGAACCATTAGCTGGAAAGGACAAACACATCAGACTTATTAATGGCTTGGCAAGTGCACCATAATCTCCACAACGCGGGGATCTAGGGTACAACTTAGAATAGAGAAAGCTACTCCGAACTGACACCCAAGTGCGGACTTGGAATCCGGGCCCTGGGACAAGCATGAGGAGCCAGGAGACAAGGGAATACCTGGTGGCAGGTTGACTCTATGCCAGCTCACAACAGCCCTGTGAGGCCCGTGGTGTTATCCCCATTTCACAATCAAGGAAACTAGACTTAGAGTAGTAATCTCTCCAAGGTCATGGCCTAGACCTCCATGGGCTTCAGTGTCCTCATCTGTGAAATTAAAGGCGTGTACCAGGTCTGAAGCCCCTCTTAGCACTCACACCAGGTGTGTGCTGGACTCTTTGACCCTGAGGGAGATAACAGAAGTAGCATCAGCAAACCTAATAACAGTGTTGGAGGGCTGGTGGGAGGTGTCCTCTGAAGAGGACACACACTTCCACACCCAGGGGATTGGGCGAATGGTGAGGTCAGTAACAGAAGGTGGAACGACAAAGAAGGAGAATGTTTAGGGGGAAAGCTGCTGAGTTCAGACCTGAACACTTTGACTTTGAGGTGCTGGCAGGATATGCAGATTAGTTGCACCCATGGGAGGGCCCACTAACGCACACCTGTTCAGTCACCCCTTCCTTTACCAGCACCTGTCCTTTCTTCATCGGTGTGCTCTCTCCCTCCCTCCCTTCCTCCCTCCTTTTTCCCCCTTCTCTTTTCTTCTGCTAATCTTTTCATCCTCTCCTTTTCTTATTTCCAGCTGAGTTAAAACAAGCAGGAGCCTTTTTGAACGGAGAAGCTATAAAAATATAAGAGACTGTTATTAATATTCCTTTTTTCTCTGTAACAGTGATTCTCCACCGGGGGGCAGTTTTTCCTTCCAGGGGACATTTGGCAATGGTTCAAGATGTTTATGCCTGTCACAGCCTGAAGGAGATGATACCGGCATCTTGTGGGAAACAGGCCAAGCATGTTGCTACTCTACAATGCACATAACAGTGCCCCCCGACCCCCCCCCCAAAATGTCAGTAGTGCCACGGTAGAGAAACCCCACTCTGTACCTTAGGTCTGGCGGTGACCGGGGCAGCACTGCTGAGTTCTGCCAGGGGCTCTAGTTTAAGGCGGGGAGAACTGGCGTTGGTCAGCCGTCAGCTATCACAGATGGAGTCTGATTTTAGGGAAATCAAATTTCGTGGTGGGTGATTTTTCCAAGGGAGAAATAATAACTAACACTTACTGAGCACTTACTATATGCTAGACGTCTTTCTAAGTACTGTACATGCATTATCAGTTATTCCTCCCCAACCATCCTTTTAAATAGGAACTAAAGAGTTCATGCAGCAAACAGACGGCCAAGCCAGGAGAGGAGCCCAGGCTGCCCAGTTCCTAAACCATACTCTTAAGCACTTCA
>VMDR010030337.1:0-12417 GCA_007922815.1 Macrotus californicus
TCTAATGACAAGTTACCACCCTGTACATGCATAGTTTTCAGTGTTTAAATGGGAGGCAAGTATTTGGATTATCTCCCACTAAAGTCAGATTCTGCTTCAAAAATAAGTGGGGAACACACGTCACTTCCGAGCAAGGCATGGTGTGGTCTCGGTGTCTTCAGGACAGAATCTCTCTTTTACTCATCTCCTATAATCACAGTTTTGCAATAATAATTTATATTAAATATCATACAGGATTCTGGCAGGAGACTGAGATAACCTTTCATTGAACATCTGTTACATGTAGATAGTGTTTGTTAATATAGATTTAATTATTATTAACACATCAAACATAAGCCAGGTATTATTTATTCCAATATTGGAGCATTAGTATAAGACCTATTTTACTAATATGATTCATAGTCTCTTTTTATTTAAGTGTAAATTGAATGTATATAAAGTGGCTTCAGGCTAGTTAATAAATATAAGGATAAGGTTTCCAGAGACTGTGGGAATGTTATGGAACGTAGATTAAGCATTCTTTGGGGATCAGGGTTACAAAATTACATTTAGGAATATGCTATAACACAGAGAAGATAAATCTAGATGACAAATGATAAACTTTAAATTCAGATTTATTAATTTAATGTATCTCTCTTTAGTTAAAATATACAAAGGAAAAGCGGTGTAATGATTTTTGTTTTGTTTTGTTTTCTGGTTAAGAGAAACGCAAGGGAAGCAAGGTTTTCCATTCTTTAGACCATCTCCTGGGAAGTCCAGCTAAGCCAATTTCAAGGCTGTAAAGGGAAATTTGCTGATTAGTATAAGGGATTAGAAATCCAAATTATTAATATAATTTTTACATTTAAAGATGCTCAAAGGAAAACTGCTTAACAATCTTCTAAAACTTGTGAAAATGATTAGAGCTACTGGAAACTTTCTTTGTTCGAAGGTGGTTGGATTCCTTGGCTTGGCCCTGTGAAATCTGGAACCATGGCACCGCCCAGTTAATTAGCGTTTCGTTAAAAAATCATAATCCACTTAGTTTTTATTTCCTACCCAGTTGAACAAATGTAATCATGTCCCTTTCCTCTTTTTTTATAACCTATTTATAATTTCTGTTTTTATTTTTTCAGTAAAGTTCATTTCCCCTTCCCCCGCCAGCTGTCAAAGTAGTATCTTCAGGGGGAAATAAACATCAGGGTGGGAGGAAGGGAAACAATGTTCACCCTGGAATGTTTCTACCCTCAGAGATTGTTTCTGGCTGTTATCAAGTTGGTGTATTTCGTGATGTTTTGTTTAGCATGGTTGAAATTGTCCTACAGTTAGATGTTTTTATCATCCTTTTTCTTCATAATGTTGCATCAAAAATCTTTTCATGGTATTTTCAATACACCAAACCTCACATGTCTACCTGTTTATGTCTACGTCTACATGATAGTCTAAATGCAGATGTGTCTTTATATTAGGCCACTCAAGGTTTATTAAACATTTCTGGGATTTGGTCATTGTTTATTTTCTTAACTAGCTAACTGGGTGATCTTTCTTTCTGCAATTTCAAGTTATTTAAATATTCTGTTAAGGTAAAAATATAAACTAACCCTGCAATCCAACTTGAGGTCCCACTTCTGAAAACTTGTATTTCAGCCATGCATATATCACACATGTGGCTTTCCTTTAAGGTATATATATTACATGTTCTCTACAAGATACACCTTTAAAACCTCTCTGTATGTAGAACTAGACTTTTGGCTCTTTCATAGCAATATCTTTTTTTCTCCTTTTAAGAATAGTCAGCCTGCAGATGGTACCATGGAAACAAATAGTAAGCTATAATATATCTCATTCTATAATTGAGGAAGGGTTTGGAAGTGTAATTCATTGGTCACTGCAAGAATGTTTGACGGTCAAAACTGATTTTTATGAAATGCACAGTACTAGTTACTGACCAGCAAATAGACAACCTGATTGAAAGAGCTATCTGTCAACTTTAAGCAAGTGAACTAGTCAGCCGGAAAAGTTCTTTTCGTTCCTTAATAAAAAAAATGATTCATATTGCAAAAACTCTTCACTAATTCATCTGATGTATTATGTGACATTTTGAAGTCTCAGGCTGATTGTGTAAGCCTGTGCATTGCACAGACCAAAGGTGGGGCAGCCTGCAGCTCTGCCCGGTGATTGATGTGGTCCTGCAGGGTAACAGCAATAAAGCCTGTGCTCGCAGCAGTCAGCGGGAACTGATCGTTTCTAGTTCAGCAGTGCAATTTAAATTGGTCTAAACTGGCAGTGTCACTAGGGGAATGATCCTCACAGACGCACCAGGGACCTTGGGACTTTTTTTCTAGTGACTAAGATCTCTCATCTGATATTTTACTAGAGGAAATTTTAAATAAGGAACTCCTCAACAACAGGCTGAGCTAGTCCAGAGCCTAGGGCAGCTGTAGCACCTGTAGTAGGCCCTAAGTAAATACTGATCTATCAGCAATTCTTTCAGAATTTAAAAAAAAATAGAGATGGCTTTTAGAAAATGGACTTCTTTATTGTTGAAAATTTTTATCCTTTTCTACTTCAGATGTATTATTATAAAAAAGTAAGAGAGATAAAGGTGGATTACCATGTAAGCTTTTGTTAATGTCAAGGAGATAGGTTTTAAACATCTGAGCTCACATAAGACAATTTGCTCTTGTCTGTTCCCATTTTGTTCTCCGGTGAGACAGAGACGATGCACTGTCAGGTTTACATCTTCCCTCTGGGGCACATGAATCCCACAGAGCTGTGCTACTTACTCAAAGTGTGGTCCACAAACCGCTGCTGGTCCCCAAACCACTGTGACCAATTCTGCAGTAAGATTAGTGGAAAAATTCTGTCTGTGCAAAGAAACACTTTGCAGCAACTTGATATTGTCAAAACATCTCAGCATTTTAGTAGACTCCTCTTTGACCATGATATAGACCAGAACATTAGCTCACCAATACCAAAAGGGAATTAGAAATAAAAACAAACAAAACTGGTCTTTTACCACAAGATGGTTGGTTTGAGAAGCACTGATCTGGTATATTTAGATGTGTGACCTGAACATGACAGTCTTCTGCACTTCATATGTTCCCCGCACCTGCTAGCTGGGTGATTATTGCTGGAGATCTGAATGGGAGACTTGTTAATAACAACATCCAATGTTTCCCATACAGTGTAGGTCCTTGAATGTTTTTTTTTCCTGTAGAGTCCATTGTCTAATGGTGGTTATATGAACTCAAGAAAGAACCCAGCCAAATACGTTAAAATGCTTAATTTAACATGGAGCAATTGAAGAATTTTATAGCTAGTTCACCAAGGAGAAGTTTATACTTGTCTGCCTAACGCTGATCTATTCTCATCCTTAGGGTGTCTTTCTTTCCTCCCTTCCTTCTTCTCTCCCTCCCTTTCACCCTCTCTCCCTTCCTCCACCCCTTCCTCCCTCCCTTCTTTCCTTCCGCTAACAGTTGTGTGTGACTATGCATATGTGTGAGTGTGTGTGTGTCGTGGTGGCAGTGGGCAGAGAGGGACCTGTTAGCAGCACGGACAACTCTCATGACAAAGCTCTGTGATTATAATACTTTCTTTAAGGTGATGTTGGAAGTCAGGCTGCAATTTGGATTAAGCCACAATTATAAAAACCACAGAAGCAGAATATCACCTCATGGGGGTGTATAGATGCAATAGATGCCTGTAATCTGAAGATGGGATGGGAGTGGTGGGGGGGTCATTCATGTAGAGGCTTAAATGTGTTCTACAGTGAAGGGGTTTCTGGTGGTGAGCCATGTGCCTTGGAAATTGGTTACTGGTCAGTTCTCTTATGTGCCTGGCAGTGCCAGATCTTCATTTTGGTCCAGAAACAAAGCTCTTAGCTTTTGTGCCTTAGAAGTTTGGTCTCAGTATGTGTAGGAGCAATGGCAAGAATGTTGCATACTATTCTTCATATCATAGGCATTAACTAGCCACACTTACTCCTCTGAATAAGCAGGCAAAGTTGACCAGAACAGAATTTTTGCATCCCTCAGCAGTTTCCTTCTTTAATTCTACTGAGCACTGCATGCTTTTCTTATACTCAGGGGAAAATTTACCAAAAGCTAAACACTCCATACTTCAGTGATAACTTAAATATATCTTAAAAATATCTAAATGTAATAACTTTATGCAAACAGCTCATAAGGGATTCAAATTTCAGACCTATGATAAACAACTTATGAAAGTACTATTATTTAAATGAAACTCATTAGAAGTAATATAATAGGCTAACCAGATCTGCCTCTACTAATTTTCTTCCAATGTAATCAAGATTCTGTTTCACAAGTGTTACTGGCTGGGCCCCCCAGGAAGCAGTCTTGGAGAAAGAGAATAATGAGTAAGAAACATATTAGGAAATACTCTGGAATTCAGCCCCTGGAAAGGAAGGAAGCAGGATCGAGCACCGGGAGAGATTGATGTGTCATGCAGAAGCCTCAGAGAACCCAGGGTCCACTGTAAAAAACGTAAAATAAAAAAAAAAAATTCATTTTAACTTAATCATCACAGTTATATTCCAAAGTCCTGGGGTTTGCCTTGAGGCTGAGATGGGCTTTCAGAATTGTCCCAGATTGAGGTTAGGGGCTGGGTCTTTGCAGTATTGTATTGATCATTTTTTGGAATATGAACTACTCTGAGAAGAGGGTCACAGGGAGGGCAATTTATCAGGCAAAGCAGTTCCTGAAAATGGCTGACAGCTGAATGCGGTGCCCTAACAGCACTTCCAGCCTCTGGTGAAATAATTGCTTTTAGTACAATTGGGGTATCTGGGTTGTGTATCTCAATGTTCTAGGCTGAATCGAGTGACCCTCAAATGCAGCATGTGTTGAAGTCCTAACCCCCAGTATTTGATTAAGTTAAATGAGGTTTTTTTGTGTGTTTTTTTTTCAGTTGGTCCTGATCCAATCTGACTGGTGTCCTTATAAGAAGGGGAATTTGATCACATGGAGAACACCAGATGTGTGCACTCACAGAGAGATGAGCACATAAAGAAAGGTACAGCCAGAAGGCGGCCATTGGTAAGTCAAGGAGAGAGGCCTCAGAAAGAATCAAACCTGTAAATTTCCTGATTTTGGACTTCCAGCCTTCAGAACTGTGAGAAATAAAGGCCTGTTATATAAGCCACTTAGACTGTGATATTTTGGTATGGCAGTCCCAGCAAACTAATACAATCAGTATGTACTAGATGCAGCCAAACAGGAAAATTTATAATAAGCTTGGTTTTTTGTCATCAGGCCTTCTGCGGTTAATTCAGACTCATGTGTGTCTGTGTGTGGTTTGTAATAAGTATTAGGTGAGACTTAACTAGTAACACTCTTTTTTACCTTTATAGTATTTATATTGATGCTGCGTTGGTTTTACGTAGCTAACTTATGCAAATGTGTCATTATTTAGTCATTTATTCAACTTCTAAAGCATGAGATAAGCATTCAACTCTAAGTCAAAAAGCTGAATTTATTACTTACTTAAGAAAGGGAGAGCTATGTTTGTTAGGCACAGTCTCACCAAACAAAGAAGACTGCTGATTTTCTGCAGGATTGGCGAACATTCAGACGTGAGAATGAGTTAACTTATTTGGAGAAGCTTGTTCACGGAAGTGGGGATGTTGTTGATGGGCAGCATTTCAGAGGCATGCTCACTGAAGTGAGGCTGTTGATTGGCTGGCTGTGAAAAGGAGGAGGATGCCACCGATTGGCTGGCTTTCAGAAGCATGTTCATTGAGGTGAGTTATTATTGATCGAACAAACAAATTTAATCCAGTTCTGGTTGTTACTTTTTACAATGACTATGAAACAATCAATCTCCTCCCAGGAGTGTGAAATAGTGACCTGCAAATAGTCAGTATCAATATATATTTGCTGAACTAATTTCAAAATGAAAGATCCTAAGTAGGCCTTTTAATACATGAGTTTGGATATCCAGGGAGAGTCTGGGCCTTCAGGAAGATATAAACCCACCATACGGTTGGGTTTAAAGCCTGATCCTGGGCACGATCACTTTGGGAGCCAGTGCAGAAGAAAGAGGACAAGGCTGAGCAGTGATCCCTGGGCACTCAGGCTTTGCAGTTTTCTTCTCTTTGACACTGTAGTTCACAACCTCAGTAGTGTGAGACTTCAAACATATTAATAAAGGTATAAAGTGAATTGGCACATGGCCTATTTACCATGGCAATTTTTTTTTGTTTGGGTTGAGGTCCTTTTGACCTACCCCCATCCCAAGTTACTGAGCACAGAGATAATGGGAAAAAGTGATGATAGAGTTCAGTGACCCCTTTTGAGCCATGAGATAAAACTCAGTATGAAATAATATTAAATGTCACCTGTAATTGAAAAAATAACTGAGTAAATCAGAAAGATCAACAAGTTTGTTCCCACCTTTCTCTCCCTGAATTGGAGCCTGAATATAAAGTTGGAAGAAAATGTTCTTTTCTGCACGCAGAGATTACAGAAAAAAGTGTTAGCATGTGATCTCTTTCCCTGGATGCTGAGGGGTGATTTTTAACTCTTCCTGTTCCAAAGAATGCTGTGAAGTAGCTTTCAGGAAGCTGGGGGCAATTTGAGTGCAAGAGACTGGTGTCCACTTTTTGGTGGGTGGTGTTCCAAAGGTAGGTGCTGACTGCATGTGCCTTTCACACTGGTCTTTAGGGAACTGTGTAGCACGGCGCAGTTGGGAGAACGTGCCTCGGCACAGCATGAGTCCATACCAGCAGGTGGAAGCAAGGGTAGATGAGGCTTCCTGGGAGTCCAGAGGGAGTCTTTGAACTGGAGGAGGCAGGGGGTATTGTCATCCCCACAGACTGATGAAATGGAAGAAAAGTCAGCCTCAGTGGGACACACGGAGACCAATAACCAGACTGAAGGGAAGGAAGTGGCACTACCTCTATTGCATCACCCATTCCGGGAAGCTCTGCACTCAAATGTCACATTAGAGAGCCAGCATGAAGTTACCTCAGAAATATTTGTATTCCTAAACTGAATTTACACAAATGGGATGGTCTAAGTACCTAGACCTAGTTATCTACAACAAATATAAGAGAAAATGATCATGACCGAGGTGCAAAATTGATGCGGAACATAGTGGAGCAATGTTTAGAATTATTAGGCTTGGCTTTTTTTTTCTTTTTGTCATTAAAACAGTGCCTGACATAGAGTAAGAGCTCCATAGGTGTTTGTACCTCTTTGTAAATAACCCTTAAGTCATCCAGAGGCATCAAAGTTGATTGGAGAATTAGAAACAATATTCAGTTTGTTTTTTTTTTTAGTTTTTAAAGTAGGCTTTTGAAACTCCAGAAACAATAGATTTGAAAAAGCAAACTTTGATTTTCAAGATATAAATTCTGCTAAAAGAACAAAGACTCTGAAGAACCAAAGAGAGGCCCGAAGGGAAGCAGAGTGCTGACTTTATGCCATGGTATTACAGTTAACACAGAATAAGGGCAAGATGAAAGTCACTGAGCTGAGAGCAGAAATAAGACATGGTCATGGACATGAAGCTTCAGAAACTTGATGGTATGTGGTATAAGGTGCCTGAATTTAGAAAAGTGGGGCCCGCCTGGAGAAACTGCTGAACATTACAGGTCACCAGCACCAGGGAGGCACACGAATGTATGTTTTCATTCAGATGAGCACTGCTGCTGCTGAGCATTCCTGTTAGCTGATCTGCTCATTGCTACCTGTTGTCTTGCCTCCTGGTGGGAGCTTGTCTGTTGTCCATGGATTATCTAGCAGAGGCAGTGCATTCCATGCCCATAGATTTTGATGAGTTTCCAACCATATTCTCCATGTTGAATTCCCCTTTTCTGGTACTCAGACCACACCACAAAATAGCAAGTGAGGATATGACATCAGTAGTGGTGGTGGTCTTGTGGGAGGAAGGCTCTCAGCACCTGTCCTCTGGAGGGACTAGTGTGGGGAAACCGGTCTGCATTACAAGTTAAATTAATTTCTGTTATATCTCCTATGATGCTTCTTATCTGCTACCACTTCCCATATATGCTATGAAAATCTTACCAATCTTTCAAATAATCACAAAGTCACCTCTTCTATGGAAACCTAGTCTCTGCCTGTTTCACCCCATGCCTTCTTGACTTTCTTACTGGTTAAGCAAAGAAAGGAGTTTGTTGGTTCCACTATCCAAGGCAGAGGATGCGCAGGGGTAGAGGTAGACCTTTGGGTTGAATGCACTCCAGGGCTGCCATAACCTTCACTCTATCTTTTATTAATGCTTTACTTTGCACATATCATTAATCCTTCCAAGCCAGTGTCCTCCATGAGAAAGAAATCCAGGCTACCAAAAGAAATGTGGCTTATATCTTTCCAGCTTCTTCACCAGGAAAAAATGGACTCTTTAGCTTTGATTCCAGTGCAATGTAACCTATGGGAAGGATAACACTGGCCTGGTTTGCTGGCCCAGCCATGTGGATTTGGAGTTGGGCTTGGAGTGGTGATGGGCATGCCATGCCCAAGAGGGGATCAGTAAGCAAAGACTTATGATGTTTTGCCTGAAAAACATAACCCTCTTAGGCAAATCAAGCCTAGATCAATTAACTACAGGAAGTAAATTGAGTAACACTGTAGTGACTGGAAAATTCTATCGTATTTCATATAACCTTATCATAATACCCGCATATCTGATTGTATTGTTATATAACAAATAGGAGAATATATTAGATTAAGAATTGAATGAGGCATTAAAACCTCTGCAATTTAATGACATCTTTATATCTCAAGGCAGAATGAAATAAGATATTTTCAATTTAAAGTTAATTTAGTTATTACATATACAAACACTCAAATTATTTATGTATTGTGTAATGAATAAAAAGACTTATTTGGTTTTATCAGAAATTAAGTACATAATGTGTGTCCATATGAAATCAATACAGTCAGTGCCTTTGGGTACTACTGATACTGTTCAAAAAAAAATCAAATATGAGACTTCCCTTGATAAATCGCAAGGAGAATTCAACTACTAGATACAAAGTTACAAAAACTACCCCATACTTCTCTAAACAACAACAATAAATCATCTTAGGAGTTAAAATAAGTTATAAAATGGGTCCTTCCCATTATCTTTCAGATGACGATAAATGTTTCTGTAAAACACAGAGGCAGGTGTTTGATCTGTAAAGCTTGCCTTGTGATTTTTGTAGTTAGCATTCACATTTTCAGTCGTATTTCTCACTATTAGTCTGTGAGGAAGGACCAACACTGAGAGTCTTGTACTAAAAGCTGTGGTGGGATTTGTGATTGATTATAAATTCAGAGCAACTGTCGATGATCATTATCACACATACAATTGTTATGATTTTGGTCGAGTGCCTTACTTGTTAAAGATGGTCGACTGATGGTAACTCTACAGCTAGATTTGACTTTACAATGGCCATTAAGTGGCCAAATGACTCCTTTGCAAAGGGCCAACTTGTAACATGATTGGGGAGAAATAAGATCCTAGTATTTTTAAAACTTAGAATTTGGATCTTAAATCTGAAAATTAAAATGTAGTTAGTGTGTGTGTGTGTGTGTGTATATTTTGATAAAGAAGAGTTATCCCAGGGTGGTCTAGGAGAATTCCCTTTGTGATTTAGAGAAATGAAGCTGAGCTTTATATTTTACATTTTTTCATTATCTAGATAATAATTTATGGCATCTAATCATTTCATAAGATGCAGTCAAGAAAAAAACAATGTCCTGTCATAAATATCAAAAAAAGAATCAGGACGTCTTCCCACAAGTGGCTTTTTATCCCCTCTAACTCATGCATGTCGTTCTGGTGACAGCTGTGGACTCAGAATTGGGAAAACAATAAGAAAGCTTAATGAGATTTGTAAATTATTATAATAAAAAAATCCTTAAGCAGCCAAACTCATTTTTGTAGTCATTTAAAACTCTATTGCAAAAGTGATTTGATTTAGAATAAGTAACATTTTTCTTCCCTGCAAAGAGACAAAAAAATTAACAGGTTTTTCTGTATATAAATTGTTAAAAATCTTTTACAGTTGAAGGTGGTAGGATGGATTATGCCTCCGCCCTTAAAGATTTCCACACTCTAATCCCTGAGACTTGTGAGTATGTTACTTTATATGATAAAAGGAACATTGCAGATATGACTAAGTTAAGGATCTTGAGATGGGGAGATTATCCTAGATCATCTGGGTGGGCCCAATGTAGTCATGAGAGTCCTTATAAAAGGGAAGCAGACCAGTCAGTAGTAGGAGATATGGAAAAGATAGCAGGAGATTAGAATGATGCCAGGAAGGGGCCGCAAGCCAAGGCATGCAAGCCTTCTGGAAGATGGAAAGGCTTTTAAAAGATATATCTTTAGAAATGAAGAATATCAACATTGCAAGAGATCATCTCCTTAAAGGTCACTAGATATACCTTTCAAACAATTTCCTTGTTTGTTTTTTTCCAAATTAGATTAAACAGTATTTTCCTTCTTGTTTTTTTAAAAAAAGATTTTATTTATTTATTTTTTAGAGAGAGGCAAAGAGAGGGAGAAAGGGAGGGAGAGAACATTGATTGGTTGCCTCTCAGAAGCCCCCAACTGGGGACTCGGTCTGCAACCCAGGAATATGCTTTGACTGAGAATTGAACCAGTGACATTTCCATTTGCAGGCCGGTGCTCAATCTACTGAGCCACACCTGCCAGGGCTGAACAGTATTTTCTTTGATAAAGTCAACACCCCAAGCTTCAAAAAGATAGGAAATACAGACAGTTATATTTCCCTAATATAAGTGAGTAGAAACGCCCAAGCAACAAAACCCTGGGCTGTTCAAACCTGAGAGATGTTTGATGGTGACATGAACAGTTCATGACAACTTCACAATGAGAACGACTTTTGGGGTAAATATTAGCCTGAAATTTATTCTCTTGCCAAAATTTAGGGCTCCGTTTCCATGCTTGCGTCAATCACTGCAGCTTTTCTTTGCTCATTCTGGGTGCCTGCAATTTAGTCAGCCTTAGGCCTTCCTTTTGGTTCTTCTCCAGCAAGGGCAACTTGAGTTCTTTTCCTGCTAAAATCTCCAAATCTTCCTTTTGTGACATGTCTCCACCTGGAGAAAATTCTCTGCCTTTAAAGGATCAGTTGAGTAGATTGGCCCACTTGGATAAGCCAGGGTAATCTCTCTATTTTAAGATATCTAACCTTAATTGCCTCTGTGAAGTACCATTTGTCTGTAATGTAGCATATTTATAAGAGTTAGGGGTTAGTGGGTGAACATCTCTAGGGGGCCATTCTGCCTCCCGCAAACATTTTTTATATTTAAATATTTGATTTATCTGAAAATTGTTTTGCACACGTTGCTCAGAAAGACAAAATAATTTTTCTGAGTTAGCCATTGTTCCAACACAATTTATTATATTCTTTTCTTCTAACTGAATTGACGACTGTTATGTAATTAAATCTTATTTAACTTGTCTGTTTTACAATTTTATGTTATTTTTACTCTTTTTTTCTACTACTGTTTGTCTTAGTCAGTTAGGGTGCCATAACAAAAATGCCATATACTGGGTAATTTATACAATTTATTTCTTATAGTTTTGGAGGCTGCTAAATCCAAGATCAAGCTGCTGGCAGATTTTGTGTGTAGAGAGAGCCCGCTTCCTGGTTCATAGGCAGATGTCTTCCTCTGTGTTCTAATATGCCAGAGTGGGTGAGGGAGCTCTCTGGGCTCTCCTTTATCACTAATCCTACTCATGAGGTCTCTCTCTACCCTTATGACCTAATCACCTCCCAAAGACCTTACCTCCTAAACCCATCACATAGTTGGGTGGTTAGGATTTCAACATATGAATTTGGGGAGGACATATCCCGAAATATGATATCTCTCACTGTCTTTTTCAATGCAAATATCTGATATGTTCAAATGATATGAGATTATTAACCTTTTTATAAGTCATTTGTCCATTGATTCCATGATAAGGGTCACTAGTATATGATGTCTGAAACCCTAGAAGGCAGGAACTCTATGAAAACAATTATAGGAGTTAACGTATAGAAAATATCCATTAATTAAAGGACTACAGAGCTTTTGTCTATTAAATAATAAATAAACACACAGAATTGACAGCATTACCATTTTTGTTTTGTCTTCAGGGAAGGTTCAGAGCTAGATTTAATGCCAGGTAATGGTTACTACATTAAAATACATGGTTGCCATGTTTATTTCTACATATATTTAATGGCTTATGGTTTTTATTTATATACTTTTTTAACAGCCTTATTATAAATATATGTATTTGAAAAGCCAACTCAAATCCATTTGAGAATCAGGAAAAAAAGTTGGTAAAAATTATGAGATATATTCTTCTTCCAAATGTTGGAATTTCTGAGACTACCAAAGGCCAGTCTTTTCATATTTTGTCTTCTAATTGGTTTGTTTTGAAACAGAATAA
>VMDR010030338.1:0-12419 GCA_007922815.1 Macrotus californicus
GCATTGGATACAGTTGACAGACACTTCCCTCCTTCTGGAATCATTTTCTTCCCTTGACTTCCTGGCAGGACTGGTTACATAATTGGTGGGTCCAGAGCTAGTGGAAAATGTGGGCTTCCTTATTTAAAAAGTAAGAAAAAAAATGTTAAGGTACTAGTCATAAAAGTCTTTCCTTTCTTCCACTCTCTCTCTCTCAACTTGTAATGGTGTTTTTTGTTTTCAATGTTGTTGATAAGTAAAGAAAATTTTAAAATTAAAATTATAAGCATGAATTTTACCATTTATCGTTATAGGGCACAATGTCAGAATTAAATAAAAATATTAACGCGTTTAACTCATGTAAGTGACACAATTCTTAGTTTGTAGCTCATAGATACACATGCATTTCTTCAGAGAAGAGTGGAAATGCTGTGCAGAAGTAACGTGATTATTTTTATTTCCCTTCTTGACGTGCTGTATTCTATCAAGACTCCATCTTTGGCTATGGATGAGTAGGGAATGACCAAAAGAAAAGGAACTCTGAGTTGTTGCTCTATCTTTCCCTTTCCTTCTACGTTATCATTTTCAGTGTAAGTAGTTGGCTAATGTAGGGAAGTAACGTCTGTAAGAAAGGATATGATAGAGTTCTTGATAGTTCGTGTTCCTTAGATCACCATTGCCTGCTTTCTGCTCTAAAAGCAAATTCTGGTTGTAACAGAAAGCACAGCCTCCCGAAGCTGTCAGCACCAACACCACCACTTGCTCTTTTGCAGGAGTAATATGTGTACCTGCATATTACACTTCCCTTGAGCCTGTCTCACTGAACACCTGAGCATTGTGGGTCCACTGGAATTCTGTTTTCGTGGGGCATCATGAATGTGAATGGGTGTCAAGGAATGGAGGGTACACATATTGTATATATCTTCTCTCCTCACTTTCCTCACTTGCATGCTTCATTGTCCCATCAAACATCACTTACAAATTACAAGTTCAGTGATAAAATTATTAAGAATTGGTGACCAGGAAGCAACTGAGTATGGGGTCCTCCCGAGTATGAGGCTCTGCGTGGCTGCACAGTCACACGCCCATGAGCCTTACCTGCTTCCTAGGGCAGCACCTCCTCAGCCATCCTCATTGGCTCTGGATACTGTAAGATTTGGGTTACCTCGAAGGCTTCTCTTAGTTATTTCTTCCTTAGGTGATGTCATCCAGTCCCTGGGCTTTAAATATCACCTGTGTGGGGATTAGTACCACGTGTGTCCTTCTAGCCCTGACTTGTCCTCTGAGCCCAAGTCATATATAATCAGGCTTGCTGCCTGGCCTTCCACTTTGATTATAAAGAGTGTCATGTATCTAACTCTCAGTTGCCCCCACAAATTTCTGCCTCCTCTAGCCATCTTACCTCAGTATTTACTCCATCATTTTTAACACAGGAGTCTTCTCTATTTTTCTTCAATTCTTCTAAATCTAAAACAAACAATTTATCTTTACAATATATGTCCTATTCAACCACTTCTCTCTACTTCTGTGGGGAGAAAGCTAAAACACTACTGCTTACTTCCTGAAATCCTGACATGACCTGCTGCCCAAACTCCTCATTTCCATTTGTTTTTCTGTGGTTGCTTCCCCACACAGCAACCAGAGTGATCTTTGAAAGATGGTAATCATTTCACAAACTCTCTGCTTAAATGTTTTTAATGGCTTCTCTACACATTTTGAATAAAATTCAAATTCATCAAATGATCTGGTCAGGCCTTCTTGACCTGATGCCTTACCACATTCTACTTGGTGCCTGTGTTCCAACTAGCTTTGCCATGTTCATGGAGGAAAACATCTATGAGGTCTGTCCAGAAAGTATCCAGCCATGTATTATAACAAATAGAGACATTTATTGAAGAAGATACGAAATAGAAGAAACACTACATAGGACAATGGCACCTCAGTTTCCTTCAAAGTAGGTACCTTGGGACCTCATACAGTTCTCCTAGCTGCCATCAGCTGCCCCATCGTATTTTCCTGAATCTCATCAGTGGTCTGAAATCTCTTCCCTTCCAAAGGTGATATTATTTTTGGGAAAAGCCGGAAGTCACAGGGTGCCAAATCTGGGCTGTAGGGGGCAGCTGAGTTACCTGGGTGATTTGATGTTTCACCAAAAATCTCTGCACAAGACATGACACATGAACAGCTGCATTGTTGTGATGAATCTGCCAATCACTAGTTGTCCATAGCTGTGGCCTTCCAAATCATCCAAATAGCTTCCATGGAGGAATGTTCAAACTTAATGCAAAATTTGATGCAGATTCATTGCTCTACTAGATCAGTCATTTTGAATGCAATGGCCACACACTATAGATGCTCACTCAACAGTGTCAACCACCCCCACTGACTAGTACAGTGAAGTCATCACTGTTTACGCATGTGCATTGCAGTCCACTCTCCTTGGCTGCCAGGTTACATTGATGTTGCACAAACCATCCTTGTCATATTAACAATGGCTGGATTTCTTCTGGACAGACCTCAAGTATATTTGCTGTTTCCTCTGGCCAATCCTCAAACTGCTCACTTTTTAAGGTCTCTTCCTTCGCTCTTCAAATATTGTCTTCCCAAAGAGAACTTTGCGGCTACTCTACCTAAAGTAGCATCCTTGCCCTTCTCCCCCACCTTACATGTTAGAGCACCTATCAGTAATTGTACTCCTTATCCATTCGTTTATTTGTTGTTGTCCATCTCACCCACTAGAACATAAACTCCCAGAGCACAGGAGCTTTGTCCACTAACTGCTGTATCTCCAAGGCCTAAAGCAGTGCCTGCCACATGGCAGGTGATAAATACTTCTGGGATGAATTAAAGGATGCTTTATCTTCATATCCCTGGAAGCTTGCACAGCACAAAGTCTTGCTCAACATAACTCAGTAAATACAGTGGAAGGAAAGAAGGAGGTTAGAAGAAAGAACTTAGATTTCTCAGTTTATTAGTTTTATATAAAATGATCATTTCTATGTGGTTGGCACCTAAAATTATTTTAAAGATAGATGAATTCTGCCAACATACTTATACACAAAATTTTCAAAAATGTTTTACTATTCCATTAATATGGTTAAAAACTCCTTTTTAGTGGACAAATAAGATTAGAGCTTAAATTGCAAGAAATTGTATCTTTTACTTTCAATTCTGATTTACTTTACTAAGAAGATACATGCACAAAATATTTAATTCTCTATTTAGTTGTAATAATCTCACAGGCAAAGTCAAAATGAGATTTGAAATATGCTTTGTTAATGAATGATTGATTGTCTGATGAACATCTAAATGATATTTCATTGCCTTTGTTAATAAATATGACAGTGTGCTTTTGTCTATCATTAATGAAGATTGATAAATATAATTGCTGTAACTTTTTGAGAACAAGCACTTAGAAAATCTCGTTAAGTATAACAAAGCAATGTTATATCTCAATAAGGCTAGCCTCAGTTTAACAGATGCTCAGTAAATATATGTGGTCAGTGAATTTGTATGTCTTTTATATTTTTCATTCAGAATATACACTTAATCAAACAGCTGTTTTGTTGTGTATAAATTCAGAGAGCTGAAAAGGAAAAAGGAACTCACAACAGTTTAGTGAGTTGGCAGGCATAGCTCAATGAACATAGCTGGAGTAAAATTTGCTTTTGCTGGTTTGCCTCTCCCACAGCAATCTCCTTCTGAACCACTGCTCCGCACCAGGTTACACACCTTCAGTGATGGTCACGTCCTTTCAGTTCAATAAACATTTATTAAATATCTCCCATCTGTGACAAGAACTATGCTAAGACTTGGGAATATAATCATGAATAAAATATATATCCTCCTTTCTGAGACTCATGGCCTAGGAAGAAAATGAACAAATCTCTCATTTCAAAACAATCACAATAGAAGGATACACTAAAGCTATGTGCAAAATAATAAGGGAGCAATGTGGACTAAATTATCTTGAAGGACAGATAGGACAGAGTTAGGCAGAGGGTTACGGTGTAGGAAGAACACTACAGAAAGGGAAAACAGAATGAGAGAAGGCACATGTGCCTCAGAAAAATTCAAAATGCTAAAAATAAGCAAGCATGATACTTAGTATATCCCTGGGGGTGGAGAAGGAATAGGGGCAGTGGTGCGAGATGAGGCCTTTGAGGTGACACTATCCACCCCAGACACAGAGACATTTGTGCACCATGCTGAAGGTCCTCGACATCACCCTGTCTGCGATGGGAGCCACTGAAGTGTTTGCAGCAAGGGGATGACATAGAAGAGAGCTGTCATGCAGAGTTGTGCTTCTCATACTCAAAATTTCATACAAATCACTTGGGGATCTGAACTGTGAGTCCTGATGCAGTACATCTAATGGGGGCCTGCATTTCCAGCACGTTCCCAGGTGATAAGCTGGCTGTTTACTGGTTTGTGGACCACACTTCGGGTAGCAACATTTTAGCCAACTTCCCTTTGGGTGTGAGTGTCTAATAGGGAAAAACATGATGGCAGGAACACCCAGGAGACTATTGCAGCAATTTAGGAGCCGAAGAGGGAATAGGGCAAAGTGGTAGTCACTAATGATAAGCGTCTATTTATTACTCAGTTTATTCATCTATCCATTTTCATGCATCTCTGTAAGTTGTAGATATCAGTACCCTTTTCTGCAATGAAAAAAATGAACATTGAAAATGGGTGTAAAGAAATGTGGGCTGTTTTTCAAGTTTATGCTTAATGAGGAGGAAGGAATGTAGAAATAAAAGTGTATGGGGTCAACTTGGAGATGCTAAATTGAGTTTGACCCAATAACACTATATTAGAGACATAGATTTAATATATGAATTATGCACATATGCATGCAATGTCTATAGCTTTAGTTAGATTTCACAGTTAAAGATGTTGACTAAGAATCATCAGTTGGGAGTTAAAATGAAAGGAGTGGATGAAAGTGCTCAGACAGAGGATGCATAAAGAGAAGAGTAGAGGACGGAGGACAATATCCAGAGAAAAATGACACTGAAGACATGTACAAAGATAAAATAGCACAGGAAGGAATTAGGGAGGCAAAAGAGAATCAGCCAGGGAGGGTGACAGAAAACGTTTCCTTTGTAAACCTGCCCTGCACGGGAATACTATGGTTGAAAGTGCTGACACTCTGCTTCTGTGATATAATATACCGCATATCACACTGAATTTGTGCACGGATATTTAAAAATGCTGACTCTCTACTTTGAGTAGTCCATCTGAACTTCACACTGCTTTACATACACATCAGTGGAAGTAAAGAGCTATTCACAGAAAAAGATCATATTAAGTCACTTTTTCTATTCTTCCTGAAATGTAATAAAATGTCCCTTCTTTTACTGTGAGTGGGGATGGTAACTAACTGCTACCCCCACCATCTTCTTTTCTCAGGTGAGGAGCCCTTTTCTTTCTTTTATATATATATTTATTTATTTATTTATTTTTCAGTTACAGTTGACATACAATATTCTATTAGATCCAGGTGTACACCTGGTGATTAGCCACACCAAACTATCCATGTTAGATGTCCAAACCACAATTGTCTCTCTCCTCTAGCATCTTGCCTGTGCCATCCCTTCTCCGGGGCACATTCGACTCATTTTCTGCCTACCCAACTCTTTCTTAACTCCATGTGTCAGCCTAAAGGCTGGTTCTTCCAGAAAACCTTCTCTAATGCTCTGCTACCCCAATGCATTGTGTGTCCCTTCTAGGTGACTTCATAGTATTCTATGGTTACTTCTGCTGTAGCACTTTTCATGATAATTAATAGTTTCCCACTACTTCTTTCACTTTCACAAGATGTTTCTTCTTAAAGAAACCGGACTTGTTTAGTATTGTATTTCTGTCACCTAATATCATGCTTAGCATACAAAATAGGAACTAAAATGCTTGTTAATGAACTATGATAGAATTTTTAATCAATCTGAAAAATAGTTTACTTAACTGCGGATGAAAGCTCTTAATAAAAATTGATTTATTCTATGATATAATAAGCAATGACCATTCAGCATTTAGGACCTTATTCACCCTATTAATGCTGTCAAATTTTGCCATTGCAAATGGAGTGAACAATAAGCCTATTCTTTGAAAAAAGCAAAAATAAATTATTTTAAATATAATTTGATTTTTGTTTGGCATTTATCATAATAATTCTTTTTAATCACCTCTTTCAGAGCTGCCAGGCTATATGGCATTTAAGTTGATTAAAATAATTTCAGATTCAATAAAATTACCTGAAGCCTTTAGACTTCTTTCTACCAGACTAGACATCTCACATTAAAACATACAGCAAGGTAGTTTTTCCAGAGGGCATCCGACACAATAAAGTCAGAAATGGGCTCTTGTTGTTAGAGATCATCAATGTGCACTCAACAGGGATTTTACTGGCAATGGCAAGTTCAGTGACTTTAAAAAGGAAGTAACAAAAACATTGTGAGTTTCTAGGAATAAGCTGTTTTTGAAAGTTAGTGTGATACATGCCAAGATCAATGTAGTAACAAAGATTTGGAGATAAAAACTAGAATGCAATAAAAGAAGTATAGAATACACAGTGGCTTCAGTAAATGCTGAACATTTATTAATCTCCTTTTCCCTAATGAAGCAACTCATTATGACTGGGAAATGTCAATAATTTTAACAGTCTTTGTCAAAACAAGGCAGAACACTTGGCACATATTATATCATATATTTTGTACATAAAATTTTTAAAAATGAATTTCATTGGCATTTGGTTAGCTGCCATTTCTACTGTAGAAAGAAAAATCATTAGAACTTATCAGTTAGGCTAAGCAAGATGATACATGTGTGAGAAAATGTTAATATTCCCAGAACCAACAGTGCTATTTCATGAGATTTGTGGCAACCCCAAATGCTGTTCAGTTTATTCTCTTACATCTTTTATCAGAACCATACTGCCCTCATATTTTAGGTCCCTAGAGTTGAGCTGTTAACTCACTCCATTATTTATTTGAAAATAAGGAGTCTTCATATTTCACAAAAATGCCTGGTGCACAAATGATGTTATCATACCAAAACACAGGAGCTACATTAGTATGACATGCCCTATGGTCCACTTTGAGATTCAAAATTGTAAATCTCCTGAGTACATAGACTGTCCCTGCTGCTTCATGCATACTCCAGCAGCCTGATCACATCTCTAGAAAAACCCCAGAGCAGTGACTCTGAAAGACCCAAAGCTTGGTCCACAAGTTAGTGTCAGCAAAGCCAACTGCCAACAGGATAAAAAAAAAACTTACTAGAGTTTTGTAAAGAGACATGCTATTAATTTAAAGAAATATTCTTTATTTTAAGATAGTATTTTTCCTATTTGGATTACCTAATATATCTTTTCATTTTAGAAGTGATGATGAAAATATATAATGTTTTTGCTTTTATTTGCCTTATTTGGAAAATAACATTTATTTTAAAAAAATGTTGTGACTCTCCTTGCCGTGTGAGTGTACAAAAAGGAATTGGCAGTCTGCCACCCATGAGAAGGCTCTACTAGAACCAACCACACCCACATTGGACTTCCAGCCCCAAGAACTGCACTGTACCTCTTAGCAACAGGGCCCACTATTCCTGCTGCCCTGCTCTTGGAACGCCACCGGTGGTCTGAGCCCAGGGAAGCAGGTGGAGAATCCAGACCAAGAAGGAAGAACAAGCAGAGTGCTAGTCTACTTGGCTTCCCAGAGAAACGAAGGTGCTGGAAAACCTATTCAAGGACTCAAGTGAAGAGGTGGTAAGAACATCAAAGATTTGCCCACTGTACAGAGAAAAAAATTCTCTGAAATAAAATCAGAATATTTTAATCTAAAAATTTTGTAGATCAATGGAAGGGTGATTATTAAAACTGGAACTGGGAGATCAAGAACAAGAAGTTAGAGAAAATTTGCAAAGAGAAGGCAATCATGGAGAAAGTATGTGAGTGAATCTGTGTACAGATCATGAGACTTAATGTATGAACAATGTCAGTTCCAGTAAGAGCAAAGGACAGATGGGGAAGAGTCCAGTTATAAACAAATGGCAAAAGGAAATTTATCGGAGCTGATGAGAGAATAGGTCTGAAGAAACCCTTAGTTTGCAGAATTTTTATTCTGAGTCCTAGGCAGTACTGAAGAGAAAAGCCATCTAATTCAGAACATCCTGGTATAATTCCTGAACTTAAAGGGTAAAGAGAAAAATCCTACAAACCTCAACATAGAAAAAAAGTTACAAAGAAAAAAGAATCAGCCTGTCATTTGAACTGTACTTTGGCAACACAGCAAATTAGAAGGTAGTGGATCAATGTCAATATGCAGCTCCCAGAGAAACGTCTGTGCGTGAAGAAGCTCATGTGCAGCCAAGACATTATTCACTTGCCAGAGTGAAAGAATGAAATTTATGGATGTGCAATAAAGTCAGAGAGAGTATCATTATGCAGCATAAGAATGAAATAACTGGGAAAGAACTATAAACAAACAGACCAGAATGATAAGCAATGGAGGATGATGGAATGAATGGGAATGCCCAACGTAGATGCTGAGCGAAGATTCTGATGTAGATGAGGCCTCTTCCCTGGACAACAGTCTAGAAGTAAAGGTATCAAACTCTCATATGCTTGGGTAGAGGGAAAGTAAAAACATTTGAAAGGTCTCATCTTATGGGGTAAATTGAAGAAGAGAGGGACGGGGCTGGCTTTATGTCCTGCGATCTGTGTAAGGTCCCATGCTCAGATGGGCTTCATGTTTGATTGTATGCTCTGCATTCGCTGCCTTGAAATTATCAATAATTTGGAACAAGGGGTCCTACCTTTCCATTTTGCAATGGGTGCTGAAAATGATATAGCTGGTCCTGACTAGAGATCATTCACAGACTAAGCTTAAATCGTGAATTGACCAAGTTTAAATCCGGAAGATTCTGAGTTACTTTTGTTAGAGAGAGTAAGATTTTTTCCTGGTCAGAAATGGTGGCTGACAGAGACGGTGAAATTGAGAACAGGCTGACCATGACCAGAGGGGAGAGGGAAGGGGATAATGAGGGAAAGGGGTGAAGGGTTTACAGGAACAATGATAAAGGACACATGGACAATAACAAGTGGGAGTGGAAACAGGGGAGGGAGGTGGGGAGGGGTGGGGGGGAAGGTAGAAAACTGTACTTGAGCAACAATAAAAAAATGGTGGCTGAGAACTTGGTTAAACTAAGAAATGAGGAAAAAAACTTAAATGTTTTTACACCAGCTTCTATAAAGTTTATAGCTGATAACACGCAAGGTATTTGAAGGCAGAGACTGCAAATGCCCCATCTGTGCGTCCTGATGGGACTTCTCACAGAGAAGCTGAATGAAGGTGGAATGAAGGGGCCACCTTACCCGACACTGCACCTGCTGCATGCAGAGTGACCCGTCCTGAAGAGTGGAAGTCTTCCTAGGCATGGGCAGTGTTCTCTGTAATGAGAGCCAATCATCTCTCATGTTTTATTTTCAAGTAACACATTTCAAAAACTGCCACGCACCATGCTAAAGGTTGCTGGGAGACAGAAGATAAATAAATCAGGGCTACTATTCTAAAATTTTTTGTGTGTATTTATAACATACTCAAATGGTAAACTGCTACTTTACAAGATGACTATAATATGAGCTACTCTGAAGTAAACTAAATTTTAGATTTAAAAAATCTATATTATATTTATATATAAACACACATGCAGACACATATATATTTATATAATTATGTTAGAAGACTCCATATGAAGTTGTTCCATATTTTTTTAGGTTAGGGGAAAGTAATCTTAATCAAAGAATTGCATGTTTTCTTCCCATACATCTTGCTTTGTGTTAGCAAATGACATTGTATCCCATTTCACTACAATATTACAAATTATTTATAATAAAATATTAGAAATTACTCAAAAGGCAAGATGTTGTGAAATAAACTTTTTTCCCTAAAATCTCTACTCCAGCACCTCCAACACTCAAGAAGAGAATCAAAACAACTAACAAATATTCCCCTTCACAGGTTTCCAAAGAACTGGAGGGGCAAGAAATGAGATGAAACGGTGGTTGAAAGAAATGGATGTTAGCAGCATTGCCTCAGTAACCCTGCTACTCTGAGTGAAATGCCCTCAGTTTTCCATATCTTTTTTAAAACATTTGAAATGACAGGGACCTGATGCATCTCATACTTTCTATCAGTCGTGTTGTCTAATAACAATTTCTTCCAGTTTAAATTTAGAGCTCTCTTTGTCTGCTTATTGATGGGTTCGACTCTGGTTCTTGGTTTGCCTATTAGTCTTTGGAGGTAGGGTCTCACTCTCTCAGGAAAACCAATCTCCGGAAGCACTTCCAATTCACTGATTTCCCTCCACTGTGGAGCATCTGTTATAGGCCAGGACTGGGCCTGGTACTTGACAGCTCTGTTAAACCAAGCACATAACTGTTTACACTACAGGAAGAATAAAAGGCAAAACCTTAATTTGTCTCCTACTTAATCTTATGGGCAGAAAATTAAAGATGTTTTCACAATTATTTTCTGACACGAAAATGGAATGTGAGGCAGGCTACATATGTCTGTTTTGTAAACCTGCCATAGAATTTGTCTCAGTTTTTGCCTGGTTGCCTGATCGGTTATTCTTTATGCAAGACAATATAGTATTGTATACTACCACAATAGTAGTATTACAATAGTAGTATTGTGTAAGAAAATGCATACTTTTCTCTACCAAATGAACTTGTTGGGAATGAAAATGAATTTCTACTGAAAGAAGCCTCTTGAAATGTTTCCCATTCAGTAGTCCGTATGTAAACCTACAGACATTTCCCAGTAGTTACACCGTGAAGTCTTCTCCAGCTTACTGACCGCCTCTCAGCTCTGACCGGTCTCCATCTTCCATATCAGCAGGATGATTTAGCCCCTGGTACCTGGTACTATGATATTGTAGTCACTGTGCTTGGTATGGAAGATACTAAGCAGCGAACAATAAAAAAAGAAACCTTCTATGGCTGTCGCTTCCTTATAGTAAGCAATGACCGGTGTGAGGGAAGAGTAGAGGAAGAATAGCTGTTAGGATTTTCATGAGATGTGTAAGGCTTCTCCCAAGTTGTCCTGCATGGCAGGTGCAGGGTCTCATTATTGGGCACCATCTCCAAATCTATCCTTTTTGTGCTTTACGCCCCCAGTTCCCCTCAGCTTCCTCCAGGCAGTCCTGCACATTGCTCTGCTCTTTCCTGACACTGTGCTCTGGGTCTCTCCACTTGTTTCAACCCTCCTTTGGTTTCATTTCCGTGGAACTGCCAATGACTAACAAACTTTTGTCAATCTAACTCTTACAGAGAAACCCACTTATGAAATAAATAAAAGCACAAATCTGCTTGAAGTATTGAAGGAAATGAAAAGACTCAAATGAATCGTCCTTCCTGTCTAAAGCTCTAAGGATGATAGTTTAAAAATCACCACTCCATAATAAAGTTTGATGGACCAAAAGGCATCAGCATGACCTAAAGTAAATACACATTTTAGCAGGATTTTCTGAGAGTGTCAAATTCCCAGTGATTTTTTAAATATTTATATCCCTGAAAACAATTTATGCAGAACTTCCATGTGTAAAACAGATAGAGAGGTAGTCCATTTATTTAAACTCTTTTAAAGTTTAGTCATACATTACTTATAAAGACAATAAATGAGGCCCTGACCGGTGTGGCTCAGTTGGTTGAGCATTGTCCCACAGAGCAAAGGGTCACCAGTTCAATTCCCAGTCAGGGCACATGTCTAAGTTGCATGCCAGGTCCCAGGTTTGGGTGCGTGCGAGGGGCAACTGATTGATATTTCTCAATCAGTTGATTGATGTTTCTCAATCAGTTGATTGAAAGAGAGAGATGTTTCTCTCCCTTTCTTTTTCCCTCCCTTCCCCTTCTCTCTAAAAATAAATAAAACAAATAAAATTTTAAAAAGACAATAAGATAATCAGTACTTCTCTCACTCCTCCTTTTTTTCTTATTCTTCTTTCTCTATGTCCCTCATACGCAATTTCTCTTTCTCTGCCCCTCTCTCTCTGTATATATATTATATGAGTGTGTGTGTGATTGACATATAGTGAACTGGACACATTTGAAGCATGTAACTGGATAAAATTTGACATGTGTATATACCTGTGAAACCATCGTCACAACAATATAACATGCACGTCTATCACCCACAGAAATTTTCTTGTGCACGCGTGTAATCTCATTTCTCCCTTTGCACACCTCTCCATGCCCCTACTGATCTGGTTTCTGTCACGTATAGGCTAAATTTTATTTTCGTCAGTAGTTAATTCTTTTTTATTTTTGAGTAATATTCATTGTATGGATATATCATATTTGTATTCATGAAATTTTTATAGACTTTTTTTCTAGCTTTTGACTATTACAACTGAAGCTAGTACAGACATTAATGTATAAG
>VMDR010030339.1:0-12417 GCA_007922815.1 Macrotus californicus
AGTTAAAAAAGCACACACAACCTCCTTATCCCATGGGCACCCTCAAGGGATTTCCCAGTGTAGAGAGAGCAAGTAGTGGGCTGGAGCTGGCTCAAACCAGTTCACAAGAACAAATTGTGAAATTTTGAATTTGCAAGCCAGTTGTTAAACACAGTTGTCCTTGCAACTCGTCATAGTGAGAATATTTACACCAGTGTCAAGCACTGCTGATCAGGGCCTTCACCCCAACACCATCCTGCCCTATGGAGCCAGTTGTTAAACATTTGCCAGAACAACGCTGGGGAGTCAAACAATGAAGAATGTAAATAAGAATATAAATAAGTCGAAGCTAAATTGGATAGCAGTGTGTCCTAAAGAGAAAATTAAAACAGTGGAGTGGGATAAGGAATGTTCAGAGTTAGAGCAGGTATGGAGTTAGGAATAACGTGACCGGAGCTCACTGAGAAGGTAGCAACTAAATAAAGACCTGAAGGTGCTGAGGGAGGGAGGCATGGATAAGCAGGGACTCTGTGGGCAGATGACTACAAACAGAGTATAAAAGAACGGCTAAAGTAAGCATGCCTATTGAGTGAGGTGCAAAAAAGAAGCAAGGGAGTTGCCTAAATATCGCAAGAATGAAGCATTAATTTTTTGAGCAGAAACATAGGACTTGGGGAAATTTTGGTTTCCTTTACTACAGTTGGAAGAGTCACTCAGGTGGAGGGAGCTTCCAGAAGCAGAGGGGTCTGCTGGTGTGAACTGAACAGACAGGAGCTAGAATAAGAGTTCTAGGTTTTAACCAAATGGGTTGTGATTCAGTGATTATAAGAATACGAATCAAACTTCAAAGCCACAGTGGGCGGGTCTGCATTTTGATGCAGATTTTATTTCATCCCAGGAGACCCAGGCACCAGATTTAAGTGGCAGAATAATCACTACAGACCCCCTTTGCTAATCAATGAGAATGTGAGAAGGGTGAGGAAGAATTTTCAGTAATTCGGAGACTGGGAGGATTTCAGTTAATTACCAAGGAGTCTACAGATGCTTGAATGAGCATGGGACTGACAAAGGGTTCCTTCAACTTCCTTCGGTTTCTCGATTAATAAAAATACTACAATCTAGCAGTTCACACTCATCTGTTATAGCTATATCTATGTGAATGTGTGGAGGTGACACTGACCAAAAAAATGATTTGCAAAGAGCAGTTAGTCACTCTTCCTTTTTTGATTTTAGACAAGGAAATCCATGACTGATTATATTTTTCGTGACAGATTCTGGGAAAGAAAAATTAAAAACATTAACAGAGAAATACCAACATATGTAGTCGTCAGTAATATACAAAAGGTAACATGAAACAAATAAATGTAACAACCAAAACAGAAACTCCCAGAGGGCAGTATAGTCTGGCTGAGTTTGGAAGACATCAGCCCTTGCTTCTCTTCCTTCTATATGCTCAGCTAATCCGTATTGTTTTATATACACAGGTCCTATTTCTTATCAAGTTTTCTTGACTTACTATCTTAATACTTTTGTTTTAGGGTCTGGTTTCCAGTTTTGCTCTTGTTTTCTGGATGGTTGACAAGGCTCTCAGTTTCTCCTGGCTTCTCTGCAAGGCTCTCCATACCGCAATGGTAGAGCCAGAGTCCTCTTACCTGGTCCTTGTGCACTGCTGCTCCCATGCACATCCTTTCCAGGGGAGGAAAGTCATTCTCAGAGTTTCAGCTGTGGTTCAGGCTCTGAAACAAATGTAGGAATTTCTCAACAAGCTCCACTTTGCTCCTCCTTTAAGTTGCAAAATACTTTATTGGTCCCTTGTGTTCTGTGGTATGCTTTGGAATTATTTTGTTTGTTTTTCAAATTATTACTCTTAGTTTTTTTTTTCTCTCTTTTTTTTTTTTTTGTTTGTTGTGTTTGTTTTACTTGGTGCCTCCTGGAAGTCTCTCCTTTCACATATGACCTCTTACTTTGAGTCTCTTGGCAATGTGGATTTCTCATGCATGATACCACTAAAGATAAGAGCTTTCATGAAAGCCATGTTTTTGTTGTATTAATTGTTGTGGAGTTCTACTTTATAATACTGGGAGAACCATTTGAAATTAAAATGAAATAATGAATATAGAATGACTAGCTCATAGTAGGCACTCAATAAATATGTGCAGAATGTGAGAGTGTTTTGTAAGCTTTAAGATCCTTTCAAAAATGGCTAATAATACCTTCTCTTGTCCATAGCATGCCTCACCTTGGAGCTGGGCTTGCCTGTCTTCCTAGTGACTGGGGAATGTTGAGTTGTCAGAGGCAGGGAACTGGCCTCATTCCTCATCAGCTCCCCTACACTCATCACCAAGCCAGGGGGAATAATCAAAGCATCAATGTCTGTAGCAACACTATAATATAAGAGCAGTAAAATATATTCCATAATATTTTCTAAGTAGCTGAACTTTTTTATTTTCTTTTGCATGGTGAGGCATGCATGTTCTTAGTCTTCATGGAGCATTGCCACTGAGATTTTCATTTAAGGATCTTATTTCCAAGGAAAAGATATATAAACATCCCAAAGTGAAAATATCTCATTGTATTTATGAGTTTTCATAATGGTCCATTTCCAGAACCTGTTAGGTTAATTACCAAGGGATACCATCATGGGAAAAGTGCCATTTGGATTGTTTGCACAATATTCAATACAAATCCATCTTACCAAGCTGCAATGAAATTATCACATTTTCTTTAGAATCCTATTTTTCTAGCTACCATAATAACCACTCTTTCTAAATAAAACCACTGCATTTATTCAGCCAAACTACTTTGGTTATTAAAATGACTTAAAACATTCTGAACAACAGTGAAACCTGGGTATAAAGTGAATTACAAGAAATTGAGGAGAATAATTGGCTACAAAGTTTACTTGTCTTACAAATACTTTTCCTTCCTCCATCACTTAACATTTTCTCCTTGACTTACTTGATTGAACTCACACAGATTCCATTCCTCCAAGGAAACAACTCTCTTGGGCAATGTGAACTCAAAAGGTCACATCTTTTGGGGTTATCTGCTGCCAAAAAGAAGGGCTTCCCTTTATTTTTAAGTTGAAAAAGTTTATTTTTTTCTGTTCATGGGACTCAATAATGCCCTGAGTAATTTAACTCAGACTGAGCAAACAGAATAAGCATGTTTTTAGCTATAACAATACCTAGAATGTCTGAGTCCACAAGGAGAATTATTTGGACATTTCTTTTGGAAGCTAAGCTTCCAAGTGATGGATTTTGTCTCAAAACCTGAGCTCTGCTTTTCTATTGGAATTTATAAGGCAAGAAATCTTAGGGTATACACTCTTAGAATGTATAAATAAGGTAAGCTGCACAAAGATGCAACCAGTGGTCTCTAAATCTTCCTGATTGGACACTTCTATCAGTCTTAAAAAAAGAAAAAAAATAGAACTATTACCCCAACACCCAGGATGTCATCACTGAAGTTTTGAAGTTAACAATATGTGTAAAATTGCAAACCCAAATATCACCACCAGAATTTACGAAGGAAATTTTAGAGGAAGGCTTCATCCTGAATCCCCAGCCTCATCAAGCTTCAGAGGACTCAGGACATTGTGACCCAGCAGAGCCTATCCTGGCCTCACTCTTGTTTTCAGGCAAAATCTCTAAAGGCCCCCTGCTGCAGCTCTCCATACCTGGAGCCCACTGTGCAGACCTGTCCTCACTGCTTCCAAGATTGCCTCTGGCAGCATCTGTGCCATTTTTAAGGCATCCTACCATCTAATCACGCCAAAGCAGTCATTTATTCCTCAGACGCACACGACATATTCCTCTCACCCCTGTGTTGTACCTTCTTTCCCTATTCCTTGTGGGTTTTCTTTCTCCCCAGGCTATAGATCTAAGGTAGCAGAGACTCCACCTTACTTAACATCCCTGCCACTTGAAAGGCACAGGGCACAGGATTGCCCTGAATGAAATCTTATTTGCACTGATAACAGACATTTCAACTCCTGCTTCTCCGGGGATATAGACAGGTCCCTGTCCTTCTGTCTCAAGCCACCCATTCAGCATTCAGTCCTGGCAAAACCCTACAGCTTCTTTGTATAAAAACCTACTGGTCTTTGTATATCTTTTCCTGTCCTTGTTATATTGTTTGACTTCCTCAGAACTATCTTCTAATTTACTAATTTTCAGTGGTGTGTTTAATCTGTGGTTTATTCTGCCCATTAAGTTATTTTTAAATGACACTTTTCACCTAGAGAATAGCTACATGGCTCTCTTAAATCACTGTCCACACTGACTGGTCTTTTTATTATGGTTTTTGTTTACTCTTTTATCTCTTTAATACTTTGACACATACTTATATTATTTTTCTTTTCAGAAAAAAAATGTCCTCTTTCCAGTTTTAAAGGTACTGATTGTATTTGATGTGTTGACTCTGCCTTATTGTAGTTCATTATTTTGGTTGGTTTGTTGGGTTATAATTCTGATTGTGGTGCTGTTTTTACTGTGGGAGTTCCAAAATCTCTGCGTCATGAAAGTTTCCCTATAATAACTTTACATTTGTTGCTAAAAAGTAGGATTTTTAATGGTTCTGAAAGGTTATTTTAATTTCTCCACTTGCAATTCCAATACCAGGCCAGTAGTACAAATTTGGATTGCACATCCATGTGTACATAGGTCTGAGATTTCAATTTTTCATGGATGTCTTTCCTCTCTTCCCTACCCCAGACAGATTTTTTTAACAAAATTCTTCAGTGTGTTAGTTCTATCAAATGGAAGGGTCAGTTCTCTGAGGCTCTAGACTCTATGCAGGGGCTTAGTTCTAGCTGCTTCCCTCAGGTACAGTCCAGTATCCTGTCCCCTACTTTGCATGAGGATGAGACCCCCAGCCCACCCCAAAGATCTTTGACCATCAAGCTTCCTCAATTGTTACTTGGAGACTTCACATTTTTCTTTTTTGTCTAAGGTTACCCAAATGTCCAAATTACTTTTATTTTATATTAGGAAATATGTCTTCCACCCAGACACACACACACATAAACACAGCCTGTTGCCTGACTAAATCCTTCTGTTCTCCAGGTCTCAGTTTAGATGTATTTTCTCCAGGAAGCCTCCTCTGAGCTCCCCTACTCCAGAAAGAGCAGAAGTACCCTTTCTACATGCCCCAGGCTTCTTACCTGTCAGAGCATTTCTCACAAATTCCTGCAACAGACTCTAAGATCCTTGAGAGCAGGATTGAGTCTTGCTTCCCATTTATGCCCAGGAGCTGGGATAGAGCCTATCTTGAGCTAGACACTTTTACACATGCCATGATCACCTCCTGTGAGCTGGACATTACCCTGGATGATGGGGTGTGCAGTACAGTTACATCCCAGGGTCTTCTTGGAAGAACAGGCCCTTGGCAACCTGCCCTGATGTGGCCCCATCTCAATTTCAGTTAGTGCATTTCTTGTGGTTATTTGTTTCTAGGAGTTTCCTCCATGGATTGTGAGTTCCCTGTGTGCAGGTAAGAGAAGATAATTTTAACATTTGTTGAGTATTTCTCATGCTCCTGGTCCTATTCTAGGGATTTTTATATATACTATCTCATCAATCCCCACAAAAACTCCATGAGGTAGGTCTACTGACCCATTTGCAGGAAAAAAAGCAATAACAAAAACCTAAGTCTCTAAGTGGTTAAGACTCTCATTTAAGGCCCATTGCTAGTGAGTTGTTTCTTTCATCCAGCTCCAAAGGGTCTGGCTTCAGACATACTCTTCTCACCAAGATGACCTGTGACTAATCTTGCCATCCTATTCAGCTCAGAGCCTAAAGCATCAAGAATTGTAAGTGCTTGTGGAGCACAGGGTGACATGAGAGACACAGATACTGCTTAGAATGAGTGTGGAGATGCTATTCAGATGTGAACCTCCAGGCACATCAGTGTCTTCTGGGAGCTGGTTGGCAATGCCCTATCCAAACCTAGTCAAACAGAGTCAGCATTTAACAAAATCTTTGTGATTCATGTCACACTTTCATCTGAGAAATTCTGGCCTATAAGTAATCCAGAATATGTACACAAGGAACTAGAGCCAGAGGCTGTGGGATGGAGTATTGCAGGGCTGGGAATAAGACTCAAGGTTATTCTTCTCTTCCACTGTATGCTGCCTTTCAGGGGCATGGACGTTTTCCCTCTTGAGGTACCTTTAGGCCAAATGTTAATTAACTTCAGTCTGTTTGCCAGTACAAGATTTCCCCAGATTGAGCATTCCTGAGACCCCTAAAGCCTTTCTTTATTTTATGTTCCCAGAAAATACAGTTTCTGTCCACACATCCACTGTAGACAGAGGATTTTCTAAGAAGAGGGCTGGGCTAGTGACACCCTCCCTGGCTGCCCTGGGCCTATGTTTTCCTTCTTGTGTTGCAATGGATCCAAAGGTTTCTCCTGTGGCTCTGGGTTTGAATAGAGAGCAGGTTGTGAGGAGAGAGGGACTCTATGTTAGTCTGCTCAGGTGCCATAATAAACTACCATAGGCTGGGAGCACTTAACAGACATGACTTTCTCAGAGCTCTGGAGGCTGAAAATCCAAGATCAAGGTACTGGTTGGTTTGGTTTTATTTTAGGCCTTTCCCCTTGGCTTGAAGATGGAGTCTTCTGGCTGTGTCTTCACCTGGCCTTTTCTTTGTGCCTGCATGTATCCCTGGTGTCTCTTTTTTATTTAAGTACACAGTCCTATTGAATTATGCCCTATCCTAATGACTTCATTTAACCTTAATCACCTCTTTAAAGGCCCTGTCTTCAAATGCAGTCCCAATCTGAGGTACTGGGGATAGAGCTTTAATGTACAAATTCTGGTGGGACACAACTCAGCTTGTCACAGCCCCAAGCTTTCCATGCAGGAGGGGGATCACAGCAGCATTCCTTATATGCTGTATTCTGCAGCAGCAGCTCTCCCTGATGTGATTGAAACCTGCCATATCCTTCCAGTAGGCCAGTTAGGAGATGAGGTGAGTGAGGGATGTACAAAAGAGAGGAAAAGCATGAGGATGTATATACAGTCTCTTCTTGGTGAAATCCAGAGTTTTTCTATAAGAAAGTGCCTGACAGCCTTAATTTCTGCTGTGGAGCATTTGCAGCTGTTGTAGCCATGGTGTAAGACCTCCCCTTCAGCTCAGGGCAAAACTGAGTCCCAGCTCCTTCTTGTTGTTTTTAAGTTAGAATGCTTTTTTTTTTTACCCTGAGTACACTCCATCAGCTAGAATTCCAATGACCGTGAAAACTGTTTCCAAGACACATTTTTAAAACCCACAGTCTAGAAGTCCCCTGAGAGGACCTGTGATTGCTCTGGAAATTCCTTAGTCCATTTTGTTCTCAGTCTTGCTTAAATGAGGGAAAGGGGTGTAATTTATTTTTGAAAAGACTGAATTCTTCAAATATACCCCACAGCTAGTTGAAAGTCTGAAAAAAACTAACATTTGTATTCCACTAGTGCTCAAAGTTCTGATGACCATAAATGCTTTTATCAATATTTTTGTTTGATTTCTCCTTATTTCCTATACTATTTATTAACAACTCATAGTTAAAATCTACAATGACCTAGAAGAGATTTTGACTCTGGAACAAATTAAAATAGATAGAAACAGGCCAATGAGAATAGAGTTTGTAACTTTACCTTCAGAGAAAAGAAGCCTTGACATATCCTTCCAGCTTAAGGAAACACTTTTACTACTTTGAGCTTGAAAGCACTATCAGGACAATCACCTGAAGTCATTCCATGGTGATGATTTTTTTTTCAAATTACTTTATTGTAGTTCATTTACAGTTGTCTGCATTTTACCCCCAACACTCCCCCCAACCCAGCCAATTCCACCCCGACCCCCGCTCCCACCCTCCACCTTGATTATGTCCATGTGTCCTTCATAGTGTTTCCTGGAAACCCTTGCCCCCACTGTTCCCTCCCCCTTCCCCTCTGGCCACTGCCAGACTGCTCTTAATTTCAATGTCTCTGGTTGTATTTTGTTTGCTGTTTTCTTTTGTTGATTATGTTCCAGTTAAAGGTGAGATCATGTGGTATTTCTCCCTCACCGCCTGGCTTATTTCACTTAGCATAATGCTCTCTAGTTCCATCCATGCTATTGCAAAGGGTAGGATCTCCTTCTTTCTCTCTGCTACGTAGAATTCCATTGTGTAAATGGACCACAGTTTTTTGATCCACTCATTGACTGATGGGCACCTAGGTTGCTTCCAGCACTTGGCTATTGTAAATGGTGCTGCTATGAACATTGGGGTGCATAGGTTCTTTTGGATTGGTGTTTCAGGGCTCTTAGGGTATAGTCCCAGCAGTGGAATTGCTGGGTCAAAAGGCAATTCCATTTTTAGTTTTCTGAGGAAATTCCATACTGTTTTCCTCAGTGGCTGCACCAGTCTGCAATCCCACCAACAGTGCACTAGGGTTCCCTTTTCTCCACATCCTCTCCAACACTTGTCTGTTCATTTGTTTATGATGGCCATTCTGACCGATGTCAGGTGATATCTCATGGTGGTTTTAATTTGCATCTCTCTGATGGCTAGTGATGCTGAGCATCTTTTCATATGTCTCTGTGCCCCCTGTATATCCTCCTTGGAGAAGTGTCTGTTCAAGTCTTTTGCCCATTTTTTAATTGGGTTTTTGATCTTCCTGGAGTGGAGTCATGTGAGTTCTTTAAATATTTTGGAGATCAAACCCTTGTCTGAGTCATCATTGGCAAATATGTTTTCCCATATGGTTGGTTCTCTTTTCATTTTAATGCTGTTTTCTTTTGCCATGCAGAAGCTTTTTAATTTGATGAGGTCCCATTTGTTTATCTTTTCTTTTATGACCCTTGCCTTAGGGGACACATCATTGAAGATGTTGCTGCGAGGAATATCTGATATTTTCCTGCCAATGTTTTCCTCTAAGACTTTTATGGTGTCTTGGTGTATATTTAAGTCTTTTATCCACCTTGAATTTATTTTTGTGTATGGTGTAAGTTGGTGGTCGAGTTTCCTTTTTTTGCAAGTAGCTGTCCAAACCTCCCAACACCATTTTTTGAAGAGGCTATTTTTACAGTGGTGATTTAACAGAAACTCTCAAGCAGCAGAAGGTCATAAAGGTGAAGCCATCCTTGGTCTGAGACTTCTGAGAACGCTCAAAGGGCCACGCAACACTGCAGCTCTAAAAGTGTTGCTTTAGCACTTCCTTCCACAAATAGGTGCACATTCTCAGTTACCTCATATTGGTTCTGTCTTAAATATAATTGTAAGGTTTATTTAGATATGCATAGAAAAAGGGGGAATATAATCAGATCATGTCAAACATTGAAAGGAAGCAGAGAACAATGTCAGGACCTGCTGAACTGGTGCAGGAGATGTGCAAGAGAGCCTTCCACAGCTACCCACTGGTTTTCCTTGTTCTTTAGAAAGCTACCACACTTTTTTTGAGCACTTCTTTTGTTGAGGTGGCCAAGTGTTATGCTCCCAGATAGTTCTCTTAAAAGGGGCTGCTTGAAGAATTATCTTCTTAGCCATTGCTCACTGTTCAGAATCAAACCTAAATGGTGACAGAAGATCCTCTTTCTTTAGTCATTGGGGAAACTGAGGCTGTGGCCTGGTCAAGGCTCTCCAGTTCAGAACAGAATGTTTTGGCCATACTTGGAGGCCAAGGCCTACATAGATTTGCCAAAGGCATTGGATTATGGTTTATTGGATATGGTTTTTCTCCCAGTATCTTTGTACTCCCATGGATTTAGAAAGGGATGGAGGAGGTTGCTGGAAGAAAAAGCCCAGGGAAATGAGCCTTTTATTCCCTTCACTGAGACTCAGAAATGTGAAAACATGGTTGGTGGACAGAGATGCCTACCCAAGATCAGGCTGCTGAGGATCAGGGACTAATGCAAAGGAAGTCACCTTAAAAACAAGGGCTATGGTTATCTGAGGGCAGTGTCATAACATCCAGCCTAACACAACACATTGTCGGTATGTGTGAGCCCAGAGGGAAAAAGTATTGTTTGGTTAAAAAATAAAGTAACAACACTCTTTCAGAATTTAGGCAGATTGCCTGTGAGACACACATTAAGGATAAACCTGAAGTGGCTTGGTACTCCAGGGTCAGACATCACAGGGTAGTGAGCCTACACTACCAAGGGACACAGGGAAGCCAAGGGCCATGGGGAGAAGGCTCAGTGTCCATGATGTATTTTTATTGGAGACAATAGGCAGTGCAGTCATTTGTATCACAAGCGCTGGCAGAGGAAAAGTGTAGATTGTAAAGGTAGGCAGGGAGAATACCCTCTGAGCACAGGTCTGGGTCACCAACACCCTCCCCATCCATGAGAAGCTGTGAGGACAGCCCGGCCTGACACCAAAGTCAAGAGTGTGCTCCCTTTCAGAATGCCTGGAAATATCTGTGGAGCAAAGTCACAGGGCAACACTAGACTTCCCTGCTAAGAGGAACAGAAGAAAGAGTGTGCCATTGTACAGCAATTCAGTCTCTATGAGACACAAATATAAATGTTACTGCCTGTGTCCTCTCTAGCTGATAAAGGGTGAGACTTTCTGGTCTGCTTTTGTGGATATTGTTTTTACTGGGGCACTCCTTATTATCCTTCCATCCAGTGTGATATGGCCCTGGGCCTCTGATATGCCAGTATTAAGGCAATAAATATCAAGCCTGTTTTTATATTAAATTCTAATCTGGTTATTATGAGAAAGCCTGAAAGGCAACAGTGGTTGCATGAGATTTCCCCTGTAGTGGGTGAGAAGTGTGCATTCCCCAAAGTCAAAAATTGGAAGAAAGAGTTTATCAGAAAGGAAACAGGAACTTCCATTCTCTACTAAAGCAGATAAGGGACCTCTGCATCTCAAGGACCTCACTCTTTTTTCTGGACCTGGAAGGATCTATGACCAAATGTATGCCTCTTTCTGTCTATGGAGCACAGAGACAGAGCCTACCATGTAGCAGGGGTGTCCAACCTGCAGCCTGTGGGCCATATGCAGTCCAGGATGGCTATGAATGTGGCCCAACGCAAAACATAAATTTACTTAAAACATTATATTTTTGTGATTATGTGTTGCAATGTATTTAATGTGTGACCCAAGACAACTCTTCTTCTTCCAGTGTGGCCCAGAGATGCCAAAAGGTTGGTCACACCTGATTCTAGAGGAAAAGAGAAGCTTAAATACAAATGTCCTCTGAATATTCAGAATTCGGGAGCCAGGCCATTCAACTTCATGTGATTTTTCATATTTGTGTTCCTTAAATGATCCCTGACTGCAGCACAGTCTTGTCTAAACGGTGTGGCTTTGCCTTGGCTGTGCTGCTAAGGAAGAAACATCTGTCTTCACTTAAGCCTGAGTTGTCCAGGGGCATGGAGAACTTTCAAGGAGGCTGGGAGTTTAAGGGCAGTCATGCAAAAACCCAAAGGCAAAGGTGAATGTCCTTCCATGACTAACTTTGGAGAAGCTTTGTTTGCCTCCAGGAAGTCTCAATATACCTCCGAACAAGACTAGAACTATTAGGATGAGAAGTAACAGGGAGAACTGAAGTTACCTTTAGTGGGTGGGGGAAACTGGGTTACTTGGGTTTGCTGTTCAAGTTGACAACAGTCTATAACAACTTAGCCATCCTAGGAAGCTGAGTGTTGACAGTAGTTCCAGAAGCATCCAGTTCATTGCTCTAGCAATATGGTAAATACACTTAGTATGTTTCCTAGATAATCTCATATTTGATTTCTTTTTTAAATATTATTTATTTATTCATTTTTATTGTTGTTCAAGTATTGTTGTCTCCATTTTCCCACCACCAATTTCCCCTGCCCCACCAATCCCCACCTCCCACCCTCAATCCTTAGGCTTTTTCCATGGGTCCTTTATACATGTTCCCTGATGACCCTTCCCCTTCTTTCCCCTGTTATCCCCTTCCTCCCTCTCTCCACCCCTATGCTTACTATCAGTTTGTTCTTTATTTCAATGTCTCTCGTTATATTTTGCTTGCTTATTTCTTTTGTTGATTAAGTTCCACTTATAGGTGAGGTCATATGGTATTTGACTTTTACCACTGGCTTATTTTATTCAGCATGTTGCTCTCCAGTTCCATCCCTGTTGTTGCAAAGGGTAGGATCTCCTTCTTTCTTTCCGCTGTGTAGTAATCCATTGTGTAAATGTACCATAGTTTTTTGATCCTGTCAAATATGATTCCACTGCTGTGATTACACCCTAAGAATCATATTTGATTTCTTGAGTAAAGTTCTTTAGGGATCTCCTTTGGGCTTAAAAATTTGGGAAATAGTGAAGTTGAATATTTCAGCAAAATTTCTTAGAGGCACCTAAAAAGTGCAATAGAGTTAAGGAACTGAAAATTTACTTTGAATATATCACAGTCCTTAGAGGATTTGTCATGGGGAAGCATATCACATAGAGTGAGAGTATGCAGAATGCAAATCAATGGACCATACA
>VMDR010030340.1:0-12418 GCA_007922815.1 Macrotus californicus
GTACTCAGTAATCCCTTGACGGTTTGACAGTGTTAAGAGATTATAACATGGCTAAGATTAGCTGTAACCTGTTGTTACTGTATCATTTAACTGCGAGTTAATTATAAAAAATGTTTCCCTTGACATAATGGAGTGCTGTCATGTGTTTCTTGTAGAGTTTGTTCTCAAATATTTTAAATGAATATCTACACATTTATTTCAGAGAAGTGCGTTTAAATCCAGAGGCGGTTAAAAATGATGTAGAACTGCTGAAACGTTTCTCAGGAAAAGGAGAAGAAACAGTCTTGGAATCTATCAAATATACCTCAGGTTTATATCTTCTCAGATTCATTTATGTTATATATGTTTTCATAATTATTTTTCAAAATGCTTCAATAAATACATTGGAATTTAATATTTAAGAAAATAAAAATTAAATGGCTGGTGGGGCTCAGTTGGTTGGAGTGTTGACCCATAACCTGAAAGGCTGAGGGTTTGATCTCCAGTTAAGGTACTTATGGAGGTAACCAATATATATATATATCTCATATCAATTTTTCTCTCCTTTTGTGTATCTCTAAAAGCAATGAAAAAATATCCTTGAGTGAGGATTTAAAAAAAATAAAATGAAAACGAAAAAAATTTTAATATTTCCTTTTTGGAACTGACATTTACAAAACTCTAAACTGATTGATAATTGGTTTCAGATTATGAATTTTCAAATGGATGTCGAGCCCCACCTTGGAGACAAATTCTTGGGGAAATGTGTTATGTGCTGGTGAAACCACATGACGTCGAAACTTTGTGCATTACTTGTAGTGCAGAAGGAGTATTTTTAAATGGTGTAAGTAATATTTATAAAACAGTATTGACATTGCTACTTAGCTTGGTGTCTGTAAGTGCAGACACATCTCTAGGATTGAACCCCAATGACCATAGAAAATGAAATACTCTTCTATGGGATTCAAGCAGATTCATTTGCTACGTGTTTGCTGGGCCAATCCACAGCTGTCTCAGAATTAGCACCAGTGTTCCCTATGGCATGTCATTAAGTCAGTCTCCTGAGAAATGGCCTTCCAAGTGACTGATTCCACTTCACAAAATGAACACTGAGATACCACAGAAGTGATCACTGCAGCTTCTGCCCTAAGAGTTGAGGGACAAAGGGAAGAGGAGAGGGGTTGTCAAAATGCGGATGCCTAGAGGATGTGCCCCATGAAACTGGGACCCAGATGTCTGGGAAGGGGGCACTGCCAGGCTGTGCTGGTACTGTAGGGTCTCAGAGGAGGGCTTTTGCAAATCTGGGGCTCGGACCTCTGGAAAGTAGACTCTACTTGCCTTGGTGACAATCCCTTAGGAGCTCAGAGGAAGGGCCCCCACACAACTGGGACTTTCACCTCTGAGGAATGGTGACTTCCAGGTTGTGTTGATCCCCTTGGAGCTCAGGTGGCTTCTATCACACTGGGACCCAGACCTCTGAGGAGTGAGTGCTTGCTGCCCAGTTAGTGCTGGTCCCTCAGGAGCTCAGAGGAGGATCGCAGCAGAGCTAAGACTCAGATCTTGGAAGATGGTACCCTGGCAGTCTGATGATGCTATTTATGGGGGTATGTGATGAGCCTTGTTTGGGACTATAGGTAAGAAAAAACTCTGGAAATTAGAACCAACTGTTGCTATTGGAAGCCACTGCCACTGCCAGGGGTGTGGGACTGTTGCTGGGTTCACTAACAGGAACAAGGGACAAGTAGGAGGGAGCATGTCCCTTCTCCTTTTACTTCCTGATGATTGAAGTGAACTTAACTAAGCAAAGGAGAAACACAGTTTTGCAGATTCTCAGCCCAAGTATCATAAAGCAGAGTGTGGTGGGTGGGTGAGCTTCAAGCTGAGACAGACAGCACCTAACCTTCTGACTTTTTTAGATTAAAGAAACTTTGAGTCTCATATTCACTGAACTTAGCTAGAAGGAGCTTAGCTTTCTCCTCTGCAACACCCTGTCCTCAGTGTCTTCAATGTCATTTTGGGTTTTACCAGCAAAATTCTGCAAGGAGGACCCAAGTCCTTAATGGGGACCCAGCTATTACAGGGGAGTGCTTGGAGAGTTGTCACACCTGGACTTGGGTTGGTATTGAATTGCTGGTGCTGTCTTCTAATTACTTGTAGGCACCTTTCTGACATGCCTTAGGGGCTTTGCTTATCAGCATGACACTTAACTTATTTCTGCAGTAGAGGGGGGAGATGACCTAAATATAATTTTGCTTTTGGTTTGTTTTTATACTTTAGAAAACTGAAATCTCCACTTAGGAAATAAGAGATTAAAGAGGAATGATTTTCTTTGACCTTCTAGAGTGGGACAGAAGCTTATGCTTCTTATAAAAGGCTACTTATTAATTCACAGACAAGTTTATTTGATATGGAGATATCTAAGTATTCCCCTCAGTTTTAAAAAAGAAACTATTCAATAAAATGTATAATACACTACAGTTATATGTACATATATGTTATATATGTGTGAATATAAATATAGTTGATGGAGAGTAATAGGGGTAGGAAAGAAGAGGGGAATGAGGAAAAGAAAGAGACAAGGAGAGAGGTGGGGGCAGAGGGTAAGGGGACAGATGGTTGCATAGAGATCATAACCCTAAAAAAGAAGCCCAGAGCGACCATGCTACACACTGAACAAGAGCAGTGTGACAAATAGAAACAGGCATTTCTGTGGTGACATTCTCATTTGAGGCCTTTTATGACTTCGTCAGAAGCTCTTGAAGTCATAATGTGCTTTCACATTAGAGGAGCGCAGGAGGAAGGTCTCCCTTCTTTGCTGAACAGCAGAGCGCCCCCACTGCAGATAGGAGCTCAGTAAAGGCCTGCCGGGTGAGAGAGTGAGTGGAGAACATCAAGTTAAGAGGGAAGGGCCTCACCTTTGTGTTTCAAGTACAAAGACTGCTGCATGGATCCTTTAGAGGAGCAAACCAGATGTGCACTGGGGTTGTGATGCGCTGATCAGGTTTTTATGTTGCTGTTGCATTAATAATAGCACCAAACTTTTTCTCTCAAAGGGCAAAACAGATGATGAGGGGGAGATTAATTATGAGCAAAAAGGAGCGATTTATAAAGACCTCATCACATTTTTAAAAGAAAAATCAGCAAAATTTTCAGAAGTTATGTCTAAAGAGGTGAGTTTCACAGTTTCTCTCGAACTTCCATAGCATCATATTCCTTGACGACAACTTTGTGTAAATTCTGCCTGTTGTTGGGCAGTGCTTTCAGGTATCGGAGTGTTTTGCACAGTAATGTGAAGTAAGAAATATTGTGAATGAAGTCCTTAAGAATGTTTCTCATTTTCTGTAGCTGACAGGTATAATATTTCACTTTTTTCCACTTTTTCTTGTGAATGAGTAACACTAAGAATAAAGGACTCGGCCCTCCGTGAGGCCGAGGTGGTTTGACTGTTTTCTTCCCACGATTACCGCCTGACTGAATTGTCTGAATAAGTGTGCCAACTGCATGTGTGTAGACGTGTGCTGCTTCTGTGTTCTCCATGGTTTTTGAAAGAGTGCTGAATGAAAAAACCAGTCGATACAATTTATGAAATAAAACTCTGGTTAAAGCTAATATGGGTAAGGAATGACATGCAAGAACTACTAAGTGATGCACTTAAGCTGGGCTGATTCTCAGGCTGGTGGCAGTCCGATAGGCCTACACGAGATGATTCGTCAGGTCCACCTTCTTCCCAACCCGCCACTCCCGGAGGGCTCCACTTCTGCCGGACCGTTCCTGCTCTTGCCATGGCACATCTCTTTGTCCTCCTCCTGTGAATTCTCTTTGCTTCCTAGTGTTTGATCACCTGTTTGCTGGACCTGAGTTTCCCTTCGTTATCATTACTGTTAGAAAATATATATACAAAATATAAAAGTAGCCATTTTAACCATTTTAAGTGTATAATTCAGTGACATTACTTAACATTCACAATGTTGTGTAACCATCACTACTGTCTCTTCCAAATCTTGTTCATCATCCCAAACTAAAACTTGTACCTGTTAAGCAATAACTCCCCAACACCCCTTCTCCCAGCTCCTGGTAAACGCTAATCTACTTCCAGTGTCTGTGAATTTGCCATTTAGAGATTCCATATAAGTAGAATCATTCAATTGTCCTTTGTGTTTAGCTTATTTCACTTAGCATAATGTTTTTACGGGTCATCCATCTATGGCATGTCTCAGAACTTCATTCCTTCTTATGACTGAATAACATCCCACTTACATATATATCATATTTTGTTTATCCATTCATCTATTGATGAACATACCTTTTATTTATTGTGAAAAATGCTATGAATATTGGTGTACAAGTATCTGTTTGCATCCCTGTTTTCAATTGTTTTGGGTATATATCTAGGAGTAAAATTTCTGGGTTTATGGTAATTCTGTGTTCAACTTTTATCTATCTATCTATTTTCTATCTAATCTTTATGGGGAAGTGTGAATCCTAAAATTTTGTCCTTATTTTTTGAGACTGTTTTGACTATTTGGAATTTTTTGACTTTCTATGTGCAATTTAGGCCTGGTTTTACCATTTCTGGAAAAAAAATTGGGGTTTTGATAGGGATTCTATTGAATCTGTAGATTGTTTTTATTTGTGTAGTGTTGCTATCTTAACATATTAAGTCTTCCAATCTCTGAACATGGGGTGTTTTTCCATTTGTTTGTGTCTTTTTCTTTCCTTTCAGCAGTGTTTTATATTTTCAGTGTGCATGTCTTTTGCCTCCTTGGTTAAATTTATTCCTAAGGATTTTGTTATTTTTTGTCTTATTGTTAATGAAATTATTTTTGTAATTTCCTTTTTGATTGTCTACAGCGTACTTTTCAGTGTTAAAATCAGATCTGACTTTTAATGTGAAATTCAAAATTGAATCCTGTAACTTTGCTAAATTTACTTTTAATTTACTTTTTTTCAGTGTCTTTTTAAAAAAATCTTTGTCTACATGTAAGATTAAATCATCTCTGGACACAGCTAGTCTTCTTTTCCAATTTGGATGTTTTTTTCTTTTTTTTTGCCTAATTACTGTGGCTGGAACTTCCAGGACTATGTTGAATACAAGTGATGAAAGCAGGCTCCTTGTCTCATTCCTGATCTTGGTGGAAAAGCTCTCAGGCTTTCACCCTTAAATATGACATTACCTGTGGGCTTTTCATATATGGCCTTTATCATGTTCCTTTTGGTACAGTTTTCCTTTTCTTGGTGCACCCCATCATTGTGGTAGAGCTTCCTGAGTCACAGAGGCACATTGGAGGGAAATTTGAGGTTAGCATGCCTGAAAATGTCTTTATTTGTCTCTCTCAGTTGTTGTTTCTATAATGTCAGTTTGGAAATAATTTTTACTTAGCACTTTAAAGACATTTTTATATGACTGTGTTGGCTTTTGCCATCTAATGAAGTCTTTAGGATTTTCTCTTAGCCTTGACGTTCAGTAATTTTAATGATGATATGTTTAGTGCTGGCTGTTTGTTTTTCATTAATGATGACATATGTTCATAAAAATGGAAAAATATTATTTGTGTTATATCTTTAATCATGTTTCCCTCTCTGTTCTCTTTTGAAACTTGTTGGATGTTGGGTCTCTGAGATTGATCCTCTGATACTCTTTTCTGTCACCACCCGCCTGCCCTTTCTATAAATATTTATCTTCCAAACATTGTGCATATCTTTAAAATTTAAGCCCTCTCATTTTTAACATGCTGTTTATGGATATTTATTTTTGCATAACCCATGCTTTTATTTCTCTTGGGTAAAACCCAGGAGTTAAATGGCAAGGTCATGTGATAGTTGTATGTTTAACTTGTAAGCAGCTGGTAGACTGCCTTCCAAAGTGGTTGTAATATTTTACATACACTCTGACAGTGTATGAGGGTTCCAGTTCTTCCACAGTCATCAATAATTGACATGGTCAATCCTTTAATTTTAGACATTTTTATAGGTGGATACTGGTACCTCACTGAACTTGAATTAGCATGTCTTGAATGCATCTTTTCATATGCTAATTTGTCATTAATACGTCTTAAGTGCTCAAGGGTCTATTCAGATCTTTTTCCTCTTTTTTATTGGATTGTTTGATTTCTTAGTTTTGAGTTTTGTGGGAGGTCTTTATATATGTGTTTGGCTATGTATTCTGTCAGTTATATGTTTTGTAAATATCTTCTCCCAGTTTGTGGCTTGTTATTTCATTCTCTAAATAGGGTCCTTCAGAGAGCAAATGTCCCCAACTTTGATGAAATCCAACTTATTAATTTTCTTATACTGTCATATCTAATAAAGCTTTGTCAGACCCAACCAATGTCACAAAAATGTTCTCCAGTGTATTCTATAAGTTTTCAAATGCTCCGTTTTACATTTTAGATCAATCATACATTTTAAGTTATTTTTGTGCATGATGGGAGGTATGGATCAAAGTTGGATCTAGATGTTTCAGAACTGTTTTTTGAAAAAAAACTACCCCTTGTCCACTGGATTACCTTTATACCTTCGTCAAAAGTTAGTTACCCATTTGTGTGGGTGTATTTCTTTTTTCTCTAGTTTTATACCAATACCTCACTGTCTTGATTACTGTACTTTTATAAGTTGTGAAGTTAGGTAATAACAATACTCCAATCTTGTTATTTTTCAAAGTTGTTTGGTTATTCTATATCTTTTGCATTTGCATTAGAATATTCAAGTCAGGTTGTCAGGATTTCACAAAGCCTGGAGGGTTTGTGATGAAGGTGGTGTGGATATGCAGACCAATTGGGGGCATACTTAGATCTTGCCAATATTGAAGTTTCCAGTCCTTGAATGTATTACATACCCCACTGACTTAGGTCTTACTTAGTCTCTCTCAGTAATGCTTGGTAACTTGCCGTGTGGAGGTTGTACACATCTTTTGTGAAACCTGTCTGCATTTCATATTTGGGGGCTATTGTTAATCCTAGTTTTAAAATTTTTATTTTTGATTATTTGTTGCTACTATATGAAAACATATCTTATTTTTTTATATTGACTTTATATCCTGAAACCTTGCTAAACTTACTAGTTCTGGTATCTGGTTTGTAGATTCTGGCAGGTTTTCTTCGTAGATGATCATGTTGTCTATGAATAAAGATCATTTTACCTCTTCCTTTCCAATCTCAGTCATTTTATTTCCTTTTCTTTCCTTAATGCACTAGCTGGAACCTCCAGTAGAATTGAAAAGAAGTGGTTTCTTGTTCCTAATGGCAAAGGGAAAACTTTGTTTCTCATTAAGTATGATGTTAGCTGTAGGCTTTTCACAGATGACATTTATAAGATTGAGGAAGTTCCCCTCTATTCCAAGTTGTTGAGCACTTTTTTTTAGGACTGATGTTGGATTTTATCAAATGATATTTCTGTACCTATTGAGTTAATCATGTGTTTTTTCTTTTTTAGCTTAATGTGAATTCCATTAATTTTTCTGGGACAAACTTCATTTGTTCAGGATGTATTATTGTTTTTATATATTTTTGGATTTAATTTCCTTACATTTTATTTAAATGTTTTACATCTATGTTTATAAGATTATTGATGTGTAGCTTTCTTTTCTTTAATATCTTTATCTGGATTTGGGATCAGAGTAATACTGGCCTTAAAGAATTTGTTGGGAACTTTTGTTCCTCTTCAATTTTCTGAAAAGTTTGGTATTCTTTCTATTTTAAAAGTTTCGTAGAACTCACCAGTGAAGCTATATGGACCACAAGTATTGTTTGTGGGAAAGTTTTTAACTACAAATTCAACATTTTTACTAGTTATGGGGCCATGCAGTTTATTTATTTCTTCTTGAGAGAGCTTTGGCAGATTGTCTTTAAAGGAATTTGACCATCTCATCTAAGTTGTTGAGTTTACTGGCATAAATTGGTTCATATTATTCTTTTATTAGACTTTTAATATCTGTGGGACCCGTAGCTGTTTCTACCTCTCTCACTCCTAATGTTGGCCATTGTATCTTATCTTTTCTTGATGCATCAGGCCAGAGGTCTGTCAGTTTCTCAATATCTTCTAAGAACTTGCTTTTGGATCTATTGATTTTTCTCTATTTTCCTTTTTTTTCTACTTCACTTTGTTATTTATTATTTCTTTTATTTTCTACTTTGGGTTTCACTTAATTTCTCTGTTTTTTATCCTATATTTAATTTAATCTAGTCATTTTTTATTGATTTTAAAGAGAGAGAGAGAGAGGGGGAGAGAGAGAGAGAAACACTGATTTGTTGTTCTACTTATTTATACATTCATTGGTTGCTCCTTGTATGTGCTGTGACTGGGGATCAAACCTGCAGCCTTGGTGTATCAGGATGATGCTTGAACCAACTGAGCTATTGGGCCAGGGTCTCATCTAGTCATATTTGTATTTAAAGGAATTTTGGTGGTTTCAGATGTGAATAATATTTTACTTGGAGCATATAAAAGGGTCATAAATTAAAAATATTCACATTAATTAAAATAATTCTCTTAAATCTACATTCAGCTATAGAGAAGCTGTCTTTTGGTTAAGGACATTCAGGAAATATATTAATCTTCTGGTGCTAACAAGTCAGCATCTCATTAGGGGCAGGATAGTGGTAAAATGTAGGGTAGTCTTCACTTTAAAGAAAAATTAAATGTTGATATATTTTATTTTATTTTTTGTTTTTCTTTTCTTATTGTTGACACTATTAGAGATGTCCTCCATTTTCCCCTCCTTTGCTGCCTCCCACCCAGCCCTCATCCCTTTCCCTGGCCTTCCCCAAATTTGCTGTCTGTGTCCATGGGCTGTGCATATATACATGTTTGACAAATTTATTCCAGTTCCCCCTTACCTCTCCCCTCGGAAATCTGTCAGTCTGTTCCATGTATCCATGCCTCAGGTTTTATTTTGTTTGTCAGTTTATTTTGTTCACTAGATTCCATGAGTGAGATCATAAGGCATTTGTCTTTCTCTGACTGGCTTATTTTGCTTAGCATTGTATTCTCCAGGTCCATTCATGTTGTCACAAAGGGTAAATTCCTTCTTCTTCTTTTATTTTTTTAACAGTCGCATAGTATTCCATTGTGTAAATGTACCACATCTTTTTTATCCACTCATTTTCTGATGGACACTTGGGCTATTTCTAGATTCTTTTCCCACCATAGTGGTTGACATATGGGAGGTGCATCCTATTTTTGTTTTTACATTGTATTTTTACATTGTTCAGCCTGTTTTGAGTTTCCATTGCTCTTCTTTTTGTAGTTTCTGAAGGTGGCATCTTAGACCATTGATTTGGGAATTTTCTTCTTTTTGAATATAAGCCTTTAAAGCCATAAATTTTCCTCACAAAACTTAAGCTGCCTCCCACACATTTTGATAATGTTTTATTTTCATTTTCATTGTTTTGTGTATTAAAAAAATGTTTTTCTCGAGACTTCCTCTTTGATCCATGGATTATTTAGAAATGTGTTGTTTAGTGTACAAGTATTTGGAGATTTTCCTATTATGTTTCTGTTAAGGTTAGTTTGATTACATTGTGGTCAGAGAATACACTCTGAATTATTTTAATTTTTAAAAACTTGTTGAGATGTGTTGTATGACCTAAGATAAAGGTCTTGGTGTGTAAAGGGTGGGGCAAAAATAGGCTTACAGATGTTTGTCTGGAAAATAATACAATAATTAATAAATAGTAATACAAGAATAAACTCTGTGTTTCACATACTCAAAACTGTAAACCTACTTTTGCCACACTCTGTACATTTTAGATGCTTAAAAAGAATGTGTATTCTGCTATGTTGGGTGGCATGTTCTATAAATTTGAATTAAATTATGTGGTCTTTGGTGGTGTTGAGCTCTTCTGTGTCCTTGCTGATTTTCTTTCATTTGTTGAAGGGGTGTGTTGAAGTCCTCCACCTATAATTGTGGCTTTGTCTTTATTTCTCCTTTTAGTTCTGTTTTTGTGTTTGCACCTCTGCATATGCATTCAGGGTAATTATGTCTTTTTGATAGATTGACCATTTCATCCTTATATAATGTCTCTCTCTGTACTTAGTCATTTTTTTCTAAAGTTTATTTAATCTTTTTTAAAAGTATATTTTATTGATTGTGCTATTACAGTTGTCCCATTTTTCCCCATCATTCCCCTCTGCCCTTTGTCCTGCTTCCCACCAGCATTCCCCCACCTTAATGCATGTCTGTGGGTCATACATATAAGTTCTTTGGCTTCTACATTTCCTGTACTATTCTTAACCTCCCCCTGTCTATTTTGTACCTACCATTTATGCTTCTTATTCCCTGTACCTTTTCCCCCATTCTCCTGCCTCCCCCTCCCCACTGATAACCCTCCATGTGATCTCCATTTCTATGAATCTGTTCCTGTTCTACTTGTTTGCTCAGTTTGTTTTTGTTTTTTTAGGTTTGGTTGTTGATAGTTGTGAGTTTGTTATCATTTTACTGTTCATATTTATGATCTTCTTTTTCTTAGATAAGTCCCTTTAACATTTCATATAATAAGGGCTTGGTGATGATGAACTCCTTGAACTTGACCTTATCTGGGAAGCACTTTCTCTGCCCTTCCATTCTAAATGATAGCTTTGCTGGATAGAGTAGTCTTGGATGTAGGTCCTTGCCTTTCATGACTTTGAATACTTCTTTCAAGCCCTTTCTTGCCTCTAAGGTTTCTTTTGAGAAATCAGCTGACAGTCTTATGGGAATTCCTTTATAGGTTACTGTCTCCTTTTCTCTTGCTGCTTTTAAGATTCTCTCCTTATCTTTCATCTTGGGTAATATAATTATGATGTGCCTTGGTATGTGCTTCCTTGGATCCAACTTCTTTGGGACTCTCTGAGCTTCCTGGATTCCCTGGAAGTCTATTTCCTTTGTGAGATTGGGGAAGTTCTCCTTCATTATGTTTTCAAATAAGTTTTTAATTTCTTGCTCTTCCTCTTCTCCTCTGGCACCCCGATGATTCGGATGTTGTAACATTTATAGTTGTCCTGGAGATTCCTAAGCCTTTCCTCATTTTTTTTTTGAATTCTCGTTTCTTCATTCTGTTCTGGTTGAATGTTTATTTCCTCCTTCTTCTCCAAATTGTTTATTTGAGTACTGGTTTCCTTCCCGTCACTGTTGGTTCTCTGTACATTTTTCTTTATTTCACTTTGCATTGCCTTCACTTTTCCTCTTCTTTGTGACCATACTCAACCATTTCTGTGAGCATCCTGATTATCAGTGTTTTGAACTCTGCACCTGATAGGTTGGCTGTCCCTTCATTGCTTAATTCTATTTTTGGAGTTTTTATCTGTTCTTTTTTGGGCCATATTTCTTTGTCTTGGTGCATTGTGTTATGTTGTGAGGGGCGGAGCCTTAGGTATTTGCCAGTGTGGGGCAACCCATGTGGCTTCTTTGTGGTGCTGTCTATTGGGGAGGGGTCTTAGAGGAAACAATGCACTTGCTCTGCTCTGGGCTGACTTTCATTCACTTCCTCTGCTACCCACAAGCAAATTGGGCCCTTCTGGTTGTGATTCCCAGGTGGGTGGGTTTGTGTACATTCTAGGACCCTGTGAGTCTCTCTCACGAACTCTCCTGTGAGGCTGGGAGTTTCTCCTGCCATGACAACCCCCCGCAGATTTTTACAGCCAGAGGTTCTGAGGCTTCCTTTTCAGCGCTGGAACCCTGGGTTGCACAGTCTGTCTTGCTCCCCACTTGTCTTCCCAGTTTATCTGCACACAAATGTGGGACCCCCGGTCCACCAGCCGCTTACTGGCCCACCTGGTCCTCCAGCCACTGCCTTGCCGGGTGTCCTCTCTGCCCCGACTCTCCATCTCCACCCCTCCTACTAGTGTGAATGAATGTTTCTTCTTTAACTCCTTGGTTGTCAGACTTCCATACAGTTTGATTTTCTGGCAGTTCTGGTTATTTTTTGTTTTCAAATTTGTTGTTGTCCCTCTTTTGGTTGTGTGAGGAGGCAAAGTGTATCTACCTATGCCTCCATCTTTCCTGGAAGTCCTGAAGTCTACTTAATCTGATGTTAATATAGCCACATCTTTCCTTTAACTAATGTTTGCATGGTGTATTTTCCCCCTCCTTTTACTTTCATGCTGCCTATATCATTATATTTAAATTGAGTTTATTGTGGACAGCCTATAAATTGAGTCATTTTTTAAAACTGACTCTGTGAAACTCTACTAATTAGTGTTTTTAGATCATTTACATTTACTTATTGATATGTTAAGGCTTAAGTCTGCTAGTTTAGTTTAGTTTTCTGTTTATTCTTTCTGTTTTTCATTTTTCTTTTTCCAGTTTTTCTTTGGATTACTTGAACATTTGTTTGAATTCATTTTCATTTACCTCTAGTGTTTTGAGTGTATTTCTTTGTATAGATTTTTTGTGTGGTTACTATAGGTATTGTATTATATTATGCATACATAATTTATCATCATCCACTTAACAGTTTACCGG
>VMDR010030341.1:0-12415 GCA_007922815.1 Macrotus californicus
CTTCATTTCCCTTATTGTATCCTTCATTTGTTCATCTAATTTGCGACCAGATTCAACCAAGTCTGTGAGCATCCTGATTACCAGTGTTTTGAACTGTGCATCTGATAGGTTGGCTATCTCTTGGTCGCTTAGTTGTATTTTTTCTGGAGCTTTGATCTGTTCTTTCATTTGGGCCATTTTTGTTGCCTTGGCGCGCCTGTTACGTAGTAAGGGGCGGAGCCTTAGGTGTTCACCAGGGCAGGGAGGCCACGTCGCTGCGTTGTGATGCTGTTTGTGGGGGAGGGGTCCGAGAGGGAACAATGGCGGCCGCTCCGCTCTCTGCCGGTTACCAGACACTTTCCACACTGCCCACAGTCCAACGGGGCCCCTCTGGTGCTGGCTCCGGTGCCGATCCCTGGTGGGAGGGCTGTGCACACTCCAGGACCCTGTGGGTCTCTCCAACAAGCTCTCCAGTGAGGCCGGGAGTTTCTCCCGTTGCCGCCGCCTCAACCCCCACAGGAGTTTTCAATCAGAGGCTTTGAGGCTTCACCTCCCCGCGCCGGAACTTTGGGTTTCGGGGTCCGTCCTGCCCCCGAGCTGTTCCTCCCCATTTATCCTCACGAGGGAGTGGGACGCCCGGTCCGCAGCTGCCACCTCTCCCGGCCAGCCGTGCCTTTCCCCGGTCCGCCAGCCACCGCCCCGCCAAGCGAATCCTTTCTGCCCCTCCTACCGGTCTGGATGTATGTTTCTTAGTTTCTTGGTTGTCGGACTTCCATACGGTTCGATTTTCTGTCAATTCTGGTTGTTTTTTCTTTTAAAATTTGTTGTTGTCCTTCTTTTGGTTGTGCGAGGAGGCACAGTGTGTCTACCTACGCCTCCATCTTGGCCGGAAGTCTCTTCAGTGATATTTTTGACTTTCAGTGAGTTTGCCCCTTTCATGATGGGGGATTTACAAGCGCACCTGCCCACACCACGCTGAGTGTTCAACAGTTTTTGAACAAAACAGAATGACTCACATGCTCCACCCTCCCTATTCACCTGATCTTGCCCCAAGTGATTAGTTTTGGTTTCCTCAGATGAAAAAAACCCTCAAAAGGAAATTTTTTGCCAATGTGGAAGAAGTGAAACAAAAAATGGCAAAACCAATGAAGGCATCAAAATTGACAAGTTCAAAAACCATTTTGAGCAGTGGAAAAAAGTCTCAATAGGTGTATTGCATCAAATGGAGAGTACTTTGAAGGTGACTGAAATTTAAACATGTAAGAATAAGTACACATTTTTTACAAATAAATTGCATTTTTGGGTCTCCCCTCATATATGAGAACTATAGTTTGGTCATCTGAATGATCAACTATGCATTTTCTTATAAATCACAATATCATAGCATCAGGAAAAAGGTATATTTAACTTGAAACTAATTTGAGGATAGAAGGATTTTTATAGGAAGGTGGTTTAAGTCTTGAGACCAGAACTAAAAAGGAAATGAGTAATTGGCAACTTTTGTAGGATCAGTAATGAGTAATGTTTGCCCATGAAGGGGCCACTTTGCCCACTATTGCCATATAGTGCATTGAGTCATTAATTGTAAAAGTCTGGAAACCGAGTCCTTGATATAAAGGCTGTATTACCATATGCTTGGGGTTAAATTTGTGCTCAATGGTTATGTGAGTTCAAGGAGGGCAATGAAATTGGGAAAGGCTAAGATTCATCAGTTGTTTAAAGTGCTGTTTCACTTGAATCAAATCTTAGGAGTATTAAAATAGTTGTAACCAAACTCAACAGGGAGACAACCGAAGCATTGCTAGTTCTGTCTCTTACCACATTGCTTTTTGACTTACATATTTGTACTCACTCAAAATTTACACAAAGTTTAAAGAACACTTTGAGTGAAAGAAATTGTTGTACTAACTAAAGTGTAGTTCTATATTTTAAACTTACTACATAATCTTTATATGTCCTCTAAGTAGGAATTGTTTTTCAAGATCTCATTGGCTTTATTAAGTAATTCATAAACGGGGCAGCATCCATTCTGGTACCTAAAGGGATACTCTTTCTAGGATATTTTTACATAAAAATAATAGTGTTACATCTTTAGCTTTTGAATTGTCTTCTGAACAGTTTTCTCCCTTTTTAATTCTATGGAGTTGAGATTGCCATGTCTCTGAAGGTGTTTTTTTGTGAGATTGTTTTCACTCAAGGACCTACCATAACATAATACCAAAAGTTGGGGGAATTTGAAGCAAAAAACACTGGCACCATCAGTTTCTAATGGGTAAAACTGTCCTGGGCAATGGAGCTCCATTGTTACTTATCCTTCACCTCATGTCTGCCTGTCTAAACTTGATCCATCTTTCAAAACTCCAAACCAGTCCAGCCTCTTGTAGAGACCCAAACCCTATTCCTTCCTCCTCTGAATTTCTATAGGAAGTTGATCATAGAATTAATTTCTTTCTAATATATAACTTCATGGCACTGTTTATAATTTTAAACTTTGTTATTTTCCTTTTGTTTAAGAATGCAGTAAGTTATTTAAGGGTATATTACAGTTCTTTGTATCACCTTGAAACCTAGCAGAAAGAGCCAAAACGAGCCATTTCAGCAGCTTAACCAAGAAGGGAAGTCCTTTAGCTCTCTTGTTTTCTGCCGGTTTGTTGTTTTTGAAGAGGCATTCTTGGGTTTCTATTTCCTGACCCCTGCCTCCCAAAGAGCAGAGCTGTGGACACAACTGTAGTTTACAGTTGTTGGTAATGATTCAATGTCACTGATGGTAACAACACTGCTGCAGTTAGAGGCGACAATGGTCTTGACCTGTAGGAAAAGGATGTATTTGCTTGGGGAATAAAAGATGTGTAAGTAGTTGGCCAAATTATATGTAACATTTGGCCTCACAAGAGCAACAGTTTTTGAAAATTCTAGATGACTGGTAAGAGGTTAAGTACTCTTAATGATAATAAGTTTGGGAGCATTTAAATATTGAGTCATACAGTTCCTCAGTTAACTACAAGCCAGGGTGAATTAGATGGTAATTGTCATGTAAAAATAATTTGCAAATAATGGAAATTTGAGAAAATAACAAGAAAAGAAAATGAGGGATTTTGACTCAACATAGATAAGAAAAATAGGAAATGAATGGGAAGACTACTTATTAAATGCAATGTGATGGGACAGAATCAAAATGAACTGCATATTGAAGTACCCAATGGGACACACTTTTCTTGAGTTTGTTTACTCCTTGGCTCCAGGCCTCCCTTACCTACGCACTGCTCTCCATTCTACCCACAGTCAGCTTCAGTGAAATTAAATATCAGAGGGCAGAGTCCCTCACTGTAGGAGGTGATGCCTACAGACTGGAGAGGAGCAGAGGATCATGCCTCAGACCGCTCTTCCCCCTAGTCTCAAAGGCCAGGAGGTAAGGCTTCCTCCAGTGTAGAGTGTCTCTGTGATTTCCCAGCAAGGGTGGTCCTGGGGAAAAATTGAAAATCTGAATCTATGCTGCAGCAAATCTGGAATTTGTATGCTAGTATAGACTAGTCTGCTTCCTCTCCACCCTTCAGGAAAGCCTTAGCCCATGAACTACCTGTTCTCACCACCTTACTAAGACTTTTGGCATCCTCACATGGACTGACTTCTAAGACCTGGACAAAAGGAAAGACCAGCATGATGACTTCTGGCAAGTTTCTCTGAGTTCTATCCTGTGTAGCTGTGTGTTTGCACACATGCACTTTGAAAAGTATCAGGAAACTTGAAAACGTAGAAACTGAATGTCAGTAACATCTCTTTCTCTCGCCCACCCTCTCTGCCTTTTCCCTCCTTCCCTCCTCCCCCCTCCCTCCCTCTCTTCTTGGTGCTTTAGTATGGTCATACATGGGAGCTAGGACATATTGAAAAGGAAATGTATACTTTGGAATCACCGTGTATTCTAAGTTTCATAGATAGAGTACATGTAGAATCTGTTGACTGCCTTCCACTCTAACTTGGCCTAAGTGACTCCAAAACCTTGTATGAGACGATTTGGGAATTGAACAAGTCTACTGCCATGGTTAATCATCATTATTAATTTAACTTGGTGAGAGAAGTTCCTTTGGATCATAAGGAACAGTGATTTTCAAACATGGTGTGTTACAGGCAGTAGTTAAGTATCACACTAAATGGTTAATAATGACATACTGAAATTCGTAAGTGATTTTCTGGTTTTTGTATGTTAAAGTGGATTCAGGGTTTCCCCTGCAATAACATTACTTGGCCTCACTCACATTTCCTTCTAGTTTCTAGAGTAGACCTGAAAAAGGGTGGAGGGGGGCATTTGGAGTCAATACTAGAGACTGCTCATAATCAGCCGCCCCTCTTATTTATGCATCAATAAATAAGGTGAGCACATGCCTGCCCTACCCTTGTTGATCAAGTCCAATGAATATTAGAGCTTAAAAAAGCTTGATTAAGTGGTGAGCACACAATGCAATATACAGATGATGTATTATAGAATTGTACACTTGAATTTTATATGTTATTAACCAGTGTCACCCCCATAAATTCAGTTTTTAAGAAAAACTTGAGAATCATGAATCTAATGCCAAAAAAAAGCAGCATAGTAATGACTAAGACCTACGTACAAATTATGGCTGTACCTTTTATTTGTATGACCTTTTTAAACCAATTTAACCTGTTTAAACCAGTTTCTTCATTCATTTTTATGGTAATAGGGTATTTGTGAGGATTAGATGGGATAATAAACAAAATGGGATTTAGTGCAGTACATGGCAAATAGTAATTGTTAAATGGTATTTGTTCATACTAATAATATAAGTCAGTAGCTGCAGATCACAAAGACCTTTCCATAACTGGAGAAGAGAGCTTTTAGAGTTTTGTTTCTTAGCAACACAGTTCTTTCAGGGTGCCTGGGTAATAATTTATGCTGCCAACAACTGCTAAAGAAGGCCTCCAAGGAATCTCTTTACTGCTTTGGAAATTCTGAAGGCCACCAAGACCTTCTCTGCTGATCTCTCTGGAGCTGAAAGTTTTGGGCTCCGGAAACAAAAATGTCAGAAAGGTCCCTCTCCTCTTTGCTAATTATAGACTTAATTGCTCTTCTATCACTGTGTGGTTCAGACTCTCCAGGGTTACAGGGACCTTTGTTTGGGTCTTTCTCCTTCTCTCCCACTATGCTTTTCTTTATCATTGTCTTTCTTGCTTTCCCCACAGGGGGCTGGCTATAAGTTGAAAGGCTGGCTGTATACAGCATCTTCAGATAGAAACAGCTAGATTTTCTTGTCATGTTTATGATCATGGTTGTTACTTCTTCCTCCTTGAATTAAAGGAGGCTTTATTGTTCCTCTGCATGGGGCTTCTGAAATCACTTTCTGGGATCCCTTCAGGCTCTGGGGTTGTCAGAATGACAGCCTTTCTCATTCTGGAAGCTATCTTGCAAAGAGATACAGTCAGTTTGCTCATTGACTAAAAGTTTGCTACTCCCCTGGTCAGAAAGGGTGGGCTGAGCAGACCTCTTTGATTTTCAAAGCTGGTGCAGTATTTTCAGACTCCACTGAGTGTGGGGAAATTTGTCTGTAGACCAGTTTCTCCTGAGTGCTGTAATTAGATTTTAAGGGCTACATCGTAAGATGTTTTCAGGTTCAAATGGAACCTAATGTGTGGGGTCCATTACTTTGTGAATCAGTGTCATCTAACCTCTCCCCAAGTAAGAAAAATGTCTATCACAACTACCAAACTACCCAGGCAAAACAAAGCCCCTGCAGTTGAGGGCCGCGCATGGCTCTGGTAAGGGCAAACAACTGCTCTTTTAGAGTGAAAATAGGTATGGGACTGGGCATCATCACAACCTTGACTCTTGCAGCTTTTCCAATCCCACCCAAGGATCTAAGTGGAGAAGGGAGCTGCAGCACAGGCCCTGGAGCTGACCCCAGACAGCTGCACGTGGCCAGGCCTTACCGCTCACCTAATCAAAGTTTTGAGGCTTGGGTATCTTGGGAGCTCCTTGACCGACAAACATCACCCTGTCCTAGATGTCGGAAGTCAAGACACTTGCTCGTGGAGCCTTACTAGTCCAAATGCTGGGACTCTCCAAGCCACTCTGCTGTGGGGACTGCCCTTCTCCATTGTTAAACAAAGATAGAATCTGAGGATTCTAGGCCTTTCTTCCTCAACCCTAGCAGGGGTGGGAGCTGTTAGGAAGACTGAGGTGTTTGGCCTCTTTAGACAATGAGATGGGCAGATAAGTCAGCTCCCCCCTTAGGCATTAGGGCCAAGTCTCTTCTTGGTGATAGGGGCAGCCAGGCTTGATGGTAGAAAACAAAAGGGGTCTTTTGGCTTAAGGAAAGGAATTTTCCATAGATCCAGCTAGTTAACTGTGAGAGGCAACTGATCAATACATCTCTCACACACATGCATGTTTCTCTCCCTCTTTTTCTCCCTCCCTCCCCCTTTCTCTAAAAAATAAATAAAATCTTTTTAAAAAATCCCACTTACTAGAAGTTCAAAATATTACCTCCGAAAGAGTGATTGACAAAATACAACCAAAGGATTACAGGCTTAACTCCTTGGTGTAATATTCACTGCCATCTGCCCAGATTTGGCTGTTTAATGATATGCGAAGGTTGACAGATTCCTAGGACCAATGCCCATGTCAGTCCTCTCCAGACCTATCAGGAAGGGTTGAGTCACTGCTCCTCTTCCCTCCCTCCCTGCAGGCCTGGGCTCAGAGGGAGTACCTATTTTATAAGTTCTAGTTTTTGTTTCATTTTCATTTCATTTTAATAAATAGCCTTGGATCAGAAACCATTTTCTTCCTCAGGCCTCAAGTGACCAGTTTTCATGGTTCAGTTCATGCCAGGGTTGCTTAATTGAAAAAGTTCTTTGAGAAATCTACATGCTTGGAGCACATTATGCACTTTATGCTTTGATAATATTATTTATTTTGCCAGCCTGCAGAAAAGAATCTGATCTTCAGGGACTGGTCAAGGTTTCTCATTTTGAATATTCCACAGGTCACTTCATCAGGTCAGTTAAAATACTTGCACATTTTTTACTCTCAGTCAACAGGAAAAAACTAAACAATGGAGCAAGATAACTACTTTCTATTTAGAAACGTACAGGGTAGACACTCTAGACCTTCTATCTTTATAGATTGCTTATTGAACCAACTGTTATTTCATTGGAAATGTTTTGCAAATTGAGGAAACAGGCATTTGGCCCATAACAGTCAAGTCAGAATACCTTACCCTGAGCCCTAGGTGGTATAGGAAATCCCTAGTTAATCAATAGCACCTATCAAGAAAATAGCTTTGGGAGTGACGGGGTTTAGGATAATTGTTAGCAATTTATACTTAATTGGAAGTTGGCTGAATCTGAGTATTTTCTAAATCCATAGGGGAGATGAACTGAATGGGAAAGATTCTGAGAGATAAGTAGAGGAAGAGCTAGTGATCATTTGGACATCTGCAAGGTCAAGATAGGGATATAAAACCACAAAGATGGTTTTAGACAAGAGCTTCTCTTGGTTCAGCTCAAAATGTTGGCTTCAATTAGGCAAAAATAAAATGAAACTCCCTAAGTCTGAAAGGCACTATGTATTATGAATGCCATAGTCACATACTCTGTTTTCTCAGAAAGTAGTTCTCAAAGCTTTCCATATTCAGGTGCATACTCACTCAGAAATAAGTCTGCAGTATTGCATCTTAAGGATCCGGAGTTGCGTGCAGCCTATCTCAAGGTTCTCAAGCATTTGGTCAGTAAGCAGAACACAACCAGAAATATCCAAAATATGCAGGTACTGGCATTTTGCTGATAATACCTCCATCGCTGAGTCAGTAATCTGAATACACAGCCAAAATAAGTACTGATTATTTTCATGAACTTTATCCCAGGGAAGAGTAGTGTACTAGTCAGTTTGGGCTGCTATAACAAAATACCATAGACTGGGCAATTTCAACAATAGACATTTATTTCCCATATTTCTGGAGGCTGAGAAGTCTAAAATCAAGGTGTCCACAGATTCAGTGTCTGGTGAGGGCCTTCTTCTTGGCTTGCAGAGAGCTACCTTCTTGCTGTATCCTCACATGGCAGAGAGAGAGCTCTGGTTTCCTCCTGTTCTCATAGGGACACTAATTCCATCATGGGGGTTTCACCCTACTTAATTACTTCCCCAAAGCCTCACTTCCTTATACTATCACATTGGATATAAGGGTTTCAAAATATTAATTATGGGGGGACACAAACATTTGGGGATGGGGGTGGTGAGGAGACACAAATATTTAGTCCCTAACAAACAGGACACTTGTCACATGATAGTGAAACTGGAAAAGTGAAGTCGGTGTTCTTGTGGGCTGTCACTACCAGAACCAATAAGTAGAGACAGGGATTGAGTCTTTATGGGCTCTGCATTCAGATGCTGGCAATTTGAGAAGACGACAGGTTACGTACCCTGAAAACCATCTTAAGGTCTCATCTCAAGCTGACCTTTTCATAAGAAGAAGAGGTTAGGTAAGGGGTTTGGGAAAAGGTTAATCAGGTAAGAGTTGCAGTCCAGCTGCCACCTATGCTCCCTCCCCGAACACAAGGGCTCAGATGCGTCAGCTGATGCCTTGGGGCACAAAGGTTGAATTGCTTGTTAGCCTCCTGGAGTCCCTTAGGTCATGCATTCCAGTTCCTGGAATAACAGCTTCCTACCAGCATTAGTCACTTAAGCATATCAACTATGACTACAGTTAAAATCTTTAACTCTTGAGTCCCCTATCAATAGGTCTGTAACTCATGTCAGTGATTTAACTGTTTTCAGACCACTAAAATGTATGTTTCAAGTGGCACCAACAGAATTTGTGATCTTTTAGAGAGCTCTTGTTTGAATGAGAAACCTCATCAAAATTTCCTTTGTAATACCTGTCACATCAATTTAAGTATCTTTTTAAATGCTGCAGTAATATTATTATAGCACCACATGTTACAAAACTAAAATATTTATGTATCTCCTGAAGCTAACCTCTAGACAGGGTCAGATTGCTAATAGAAGGGGCCCGGACATTGCTGATGGTGTGCGTGTGAAGTGACACGGTTCTGGGAAAGGTCAAGGAAGTGAGACTGACAGTCTGCAGACAGGGGAGAAGGAAGAGCAGAAGCCACAGAGACTGCAGGAGATCACTCTGAGAAATTCTGCTGAGTGTTCCAACGTCTTGGAAGTTTGCCCAGGTGTTTTGCAGAAGTAATTCAATTCCACTTCTTAGATTATTTCACTTACTCAAGATCTAGCTTTTGAATTTATGGTTGAACTGAGACTTACTGCACAATCAACTGGATTATTCTCTCCAAAGGAATTTTTTTCAACTGGATTTAATTTCTTACTTTAAATGTTTGAACGTTCTAAAATATGCCATGAGACTTGACTTTTGTTTGTAACATAAAGTTGAGAGAATTATGCAGAAAAACCCTTCAATTTGAAATGTATACTTTTTGAGTTTGGAAAAATAGATGTCATTGTCTAAGTATGCCCTTTTTCCAGGACATGCTCAGGACCAAGGTTTTTAACATTACAAGTAATTCTCACAATAATGCGTTCAGACATTCCTGCCATACTTTGTGGGTCTCTCAGGATCTGATGTCGTTGAAAACAAAAAAGCCCTCAGAATTGTAGAGGACAGGAAAGAAAATGAGGTCATAGAAAAGTCCAGTTCAGATGGAGTTCAGAGCGCCAGCCTTCATTGATAGGGAGCTGAAAAGGAGCTCGTCACTTCCTATAGGTCAGAAGCTCAAGATATGCAGTAACTGAGGTGGCGCTGTCAGGATTTATGGGGGCTGCGAACTAGAGGTAGAGATGACTGGCTACATTTGTAACTCTTAAATGCAAGATCCTCATCTGAGTCCTGTTGAGCAGAGATTATGTCATTGCCATTTTAGTAGGATACGGGTCAGAGTACTACTCACTGATCTAGGAGGTAAGCTAGTTGCAAGGAAGAACTGACCTTCCAGGAGATGGATAAGGTGGCCATTCACAATTGACCCATGGGCTTTTGGGAAACCTAGTCTAGAATGATGAGCCAGACCCTAAAGTGCTTTATGGCTCATCAAAAGAAATGTAGGTGGAGTGTATTAGACTGGACCACAGCCTTATGGTTGCGGGCGAGGAGTATTCAGATTGGGCCAAATTATGGTCACCACAGTTTCTGAATCAGGATATTCGTTCATTTTGCATAGATGGTCAAGCTGCTCCTTCTTTGTCACCCTAGATCTTTGGTGTAGAGTGATTCATGTCACAACATCTTATTTGTGTAACATTGTCCTTAGTTTCTAGGTTGCAGGGCTGTGTCCATGGTACAGTTTACAGTCGGAATCTCCTCAGTTTTTCCTTGTCAAAAACCAAACCAAACAAACAAAAATCCTCTGCCTCAATTCCTGTACCCACTGGAATCTTTCCTTTTCTCACTCTTCTACTTTGCTCCCTAGCTGGTAGAGCCACTGCAAAGCCCAGTCTCCACAGGCACCCACTTCACAGCCAGTGAAGTTGCCAGGAGCCCCCATGCCCACATGTCCATGTGCAGAGAAAGCCCCTCCCTCTGAGCTGTGACTGCTCAGGCCGCAGAGTGTCCGTGGTCAGGGCTGCTAGTATGCTGAATTTCTTCACCCCACTCACTTCTAGAACCAGATGATGCTGACCAGAAAGACATCTGATTTCTGTAGTTTGAAACAAGTACATTATTAAACAAAAAGAATTTTGCTGTGAGCTCTCTAGATTAACTTTGTCATGATTTACCACATCTTCTCCCCCACCATCTCTTCTTTCTCCTTAACTATGGTGTTCTAGCATCACACTCTTAATCCACTCACCACACTCACTAAACAGCTGAGAAGCTAAATTTTTAGATTAGCTAGAATTCAGGGCGTCTTAAGAGTTTGGATAATGCTTTAGTAAAGAGAAGCCCATCAATGTATAAAACAGAAGATAACACTGTTGTTAATCTTTCAATTTCTGAGGATTTTTTTTCAAAAGACTTTTTTAGTTTTCTTTCCCCTGCATATTTTGCTTCCACCAAGTTTTTCCTGTCAAATTTGTTATGGTCTTTATCCACTTTAGAGACTTTCTCCTATGTCTAATTCTTGACTCTCTGCTCCTGATTAAGAGTGGAGGGCTCCAAACTAATTTCAGGGTCTGAGTGCATAAGGTGGGCCTTCTCTATTTTAAGTTTCAGTGGTCTAACTGGGTTACTTAGGGAAACTTCAAATGTCAGTATTTTTTGGTCTTTTGTCCTGGGCTAGTCAGAGTCCCCAGAAAAGAGATGTCCGATCTCCTGCTTGGAGGGAAAGATCTGGCAGTCAAATTCTGGATGCTGTGTTGAAAAAGTGATTGAGTGTCTCTAAATTCAGCATTTAGCCCTTGATTTCCATTCTCACTTTGTACTCCAGTTCTCTACTATACAGGGTGTCTCCCTGACCAGCAACTCTCTGTTTTCCTCTCTCCAGAGCAGATAGTAGAGAACATTTAGCAATATCTGGAGACACTTTTTATTGTCATGACTGTGGGGGGGGGGCGGCTGGGTGATACTGTCATACAGTGGGCAGAGGGCGAGGGTGCTGTTAGACATGTCACAGTACATAGGACCACCACCCGCTACAAAGAACTGTCTCCTCCAAAATATCAGTAATGTCAAGGTTGGTAAGTCTGGCTCTAGGAGATAAATCTTCAGTCTTCTGGTGCGGGTGGGGAGGTGTAGTTGTCGAGAGGTGTGGAGTGGGGTAAGAGAGCTAAGGATCTATTTATTTCTCCAGAACTTTTAAACTATTTCCCTTATTTTAGCCACCCTCTTCTTTTTAAGTATATTTTATTGATTATGCCATTACAGTTGTCCCATTTTTTCTCCCCTTTATCCCACTCTGCCCTGTGCTCTCCTCCCACCAGCATTCCCCCACTTAGTTCCTGTCCATGGGTCATAAGTGTAGTTCCGTGTTAGCCACCCTCCTAACTCAGCTCCAGAGGTACTCTGTGCCGTCAAGCTTGAAGACTGTGGTGTAAGTCAACTTTTTCCTCAGCTTTCTCTACTGTTGACTTAGGGTTCAAAGCTGTCTCTGGTCTGTGAAACTACTCCATCACTTTTCATGCTACCAAGTTTTGTCGCTCTTGTCTCTTCTCCTCACCCTGCTTTTGCAGTTATGGTAGCATTTCAAGAAGGAACAAAACTATGTGTATATTCAGTCTGCCATATTAATCCAGAAGCACAAATCTCTATTTCTTGACATAGAGATATGTCCATAGGTATATTAAGAAAAAAAAGTAGGTTATAATGTATTTTGGAAAACATGATTCTATTCTTTAAAAAAAAGAAGTCAAAATACAAACCTTCTATAACTAATTCTAACCTCTGTGTACCAAGAAAAAAATTCTACAAAAATAATTATAAAACACCAATTATGGTTATGTCTGGAAAGTGATGTGACAGCA
>VMDR010030342.1:0-12391 GCA_007922815.1 Macrotus californicus
AAATGCCAAAGGTTAAAGATAAAGAGAGAATCTTAAAAGCAGCAAGAGAAAAGAAGTTAGTTAACTACAAAGGAGTTCCCATAAGACTCTCAACTGATTTCTCAAAAGAAATTTTGCAGGCAAGAAGGAATTGGCAAGAAATACTCAAAGTCCTGAAAAGCAGAGACCTACAGCCAAGATTGCTCTACCCAGCAAAGCTGTCATTTAGAATCGAAGGGAGATAAAGAGCTTCCCAGACAAGAAAAAACTAAAGGAGTTCATCATCACCAAACCTTTACCATATGAAATGTTAAAGGGACTTATTTTAAAAAAAGATCAAAACTGTGAACAATAAAATGGCAAAAAATACAAATCTGTGCAACAATTAAATCTAAAAAACAAAGCAAACAAGAAGAACAGAGACAGAATCATGGACACAGAGCATTTTGATGGTTGCCAGATGGGAGGGGGGTGTGGGGGAAATGAGCAAAGAGGTGAGGGGATTAAGAATTACTAATAGGTAGTTACAGAATAGCCAAGGGGCTGTAAAGTACAATAGAGGAAATGGAGTAGCCAAAGAACTTATACCCAAGATCCATGGCCATGAACAGTGGTGTGTGGATTGCTTGAGGGAGTGGGGAGTGCTGGGTGCAGGGGGGCAAAGGGGGAAAAATCAGGACAACTGTAATAGTATAATCAATAAAATATAATTTTAAAAACAAAACAAAAATATATATATAAATAAAATAGATAAAAGTTAAGCCTCTCTGGTTGGAGTGGGATTGAAGAGCTTGTTTCTCTGCCTGTTTGCCCTTTCCCAGAAACCCCTGTGAGGAATCCTTAAACACAGTTGACTGCTCTGTAGAGCAAAGTGTAGGCTCTGACAGGGCGAACAGGGTCCTTAACGATCTTCTCCCTGTATACCTTTTTGTAGCCTGATCTCATGCCAAGGTGAGCCACTTGCATCTTCCGAAACACACCACGATGCTCTTTTATCCCTCTGTGTCCTTGAGTTATGCCTTCTGCCCAAGCTGCCCCTCCCTCACCTCCCCTTCACCCTCCCCCCAATGAGGAGCTCCTACCCATTCACCATTCTTCGAGTCACCCTCCCTGAAACCATCTGTGATCCCCAGTGGTAGTTGCTCTCTCTTCCATATCCCAGTAGTACTTTGTTCTGGTTTTTACTTGCATGCTGAATTTCTGTATCATTCTTTTTTTAGTTAATGTTTATTACATTTTTCCACTACCAATTAGTCTCTTTATACCTCACTCCCTCTCAGCAATTACCACACTGTTATCCACGTCCATGAGTCCCTTTTGCTCTCCACTCAGTCCTTCCACTCCCTAACCACCCCCCTCCTCTAGCTGTCATGTGCTCTCCATCTATGAGTCTGTCTCTGTTTTGCTTGTTAGATCAGTTTGTTCGTTAGATTCCACGTGTGAGTGAAATCATGTGGTGTTTGTCTTTCTCTGACTGGCTTCTTTCATGTAGCATAATGTTCTCCAGGTCCATCCATACTGTTACAAAGGGTAAAATTTTCTTCTTTTTTACAGCCGAATAGAATTACCTGCACAGTTTTTCCCCTTTAAACTGTAAGCTCATTGAGAGCAGGAACCGTTTATATTCATCTCAGTATCCCCAGATAAAGTACTCTGCACCGAGATGCAATGGTGACTTGAGACTTTATGAGGCACCTGCTGTCAAGAATGTGCATTTTGGTAGGGGAGACAGACAATGAACAATTAAACTGTAAACAAATGTGGTAATTTTAGATAGTTACAAGTGTTTATAAAGAAAACCAAAAACAGGCTAATATCGGAGAGAGGGTTGGGTGTTGCTGGCGGAAGGGTGTTAGTCAGGATGGTCAGGAAAGATGTCCTTGAAAAAAGTGGTATTTTTAAGCTGAGCCCTCAGATATTCCAGCTAAGACTTGAAGGAGAAGCAGCCAGTTTCACACAACCTTGAGAACTGCATTCCCGCAGAAGACCGGAGTGAGCGCATGCCTCCCCAGGCGGTTCTGGGGCAGGAGGAACTAGAAGAGGGCCCCAGTGGCTGGAGTGGGATGTGTGGGTGGTGAGAGATGACATTGGAGAACTGGCGTGTAGGCTGTGGAGGGGGCTTGGGTTTAGTTTTACGGGCAGTGCAAAACCATTGGAGAGTTTTAATCGGGGAGGTGACTCAGGCTGGTTTTCAGTTTAGGAAGATCTGATTTGGAGATCAGCAGGCCAGGCATCGAGTGGTCAGGAGGCTATGGCAGTATTCGGATTACAGGTGGTGGTAATGGGGTGGTAGCTAGCAGGTACTACCACAATTTAAATTTTAAAAACTAGAGTTAAAAAATTATAGCAATTTTAGGTTTGGGGGGAAAGTTAATGTCTGCCTTCTTGGGAAGTTCTATTTGGTTCATGGCTCACGCTAGCAAGTAGGTTTTGGCCCCTTTCAGATTGACCGCTGTTCAAGGGATTGTGGGTATCCCCACCACCATCAATCTCAGTTTTTACAGTTTTTTTTTTAATTGGAAAAAATTATGCAGTTAAATGAGTTCATTATAAAAAAATGTTGGTTGTTTAGAGGAATAAGGAATGGAGTCAGTAGAGGGTAGAGGAGCAACTATCCTGTCACTTAAAAATTTGAAATTAAAACAAGGGTCCCCATGTGCAAGAAAACATTGCTTTATAAACAATGTAAAGACATAAAAGGCATTGTGTTGACTAAAATGTGTACAAACAATAGCTGCTAATTTCACACCCCGTGGGATGAGGGAGCATAAATGTGCTTCAGCTTTAGATAACGGAGCTGTATCCACCGGCCAAGCCGGTCCACAGAGCTTTCCCCCAGCCTTCCTGCCACCTGAGGGCTGGCCGGCTGGCCGCCAGTAGAGGTGTGAACAAAACCTGCCCATTTCAGGCTTAATCTCTTCACCTGCGTTTTCTTTTTCGGGAATGTGTTCATTATTTACTGAGTATTACTCTATTCTTTGTCTGCAAATTTTTTGTTTCTAATGCAGCTTGCTTTGTATGGGTGAGATAGGGAACAGCACCAAAATCCGGCACCCTGGAAAGCCAGGGATTTCCACCCTGTGACAAAAGAATGCCGCCTTGACTTCAGAGATTGCCTAATCCCAGCTGCTCTGATAATGTAATTAAGGCTGCCTAATGTCTTTAATTTCGCAACCAGTTCGTGTGAAAAGGAGAATTTGGCACTCTGAAGGCTTAAACACTAAATAGCAATCTCAAGACGCCTAATTAGAATCCTCTGACATTAAGCTAATTGGCGAAACTGTATTTCAGCAGCTTAACTTCTTTATTAATTTTTTAGGGTTTTCATTGAAAATCAATTGATGAGCTGTCAGCATTTTTTCCTTAAATATAATGTGCTCTTTTAGTGTTCCTGTCTTAAGCAGGCTGAAAGGCCTCGTACTTGCAATGAAAGGTATTGAATATTATCACCAGCATTCCATCCCTTTTAATCATTTCACTCTTGACCTACATAATGTGGCTGATTGTGTGACTTGGCCCTGTAGTGTCTCACTGCTCTGTGAACTGGAGAACATTTCTCTGAAAGTGAAAATTTAGGGGTGGAGAAATTTATTCATGAGGCAGTAGCTCTGATGAGTTTGATGACTTTTTACCTGTTTGGTGCCAGGAGCATTTCCATGTGTTTGAATCAGGGGCTACAACAACTTCAGCTGGGATCTAAAAAAAAGCCCCTGTCATAATTTGATACACACAAGTCTAAGTGTAAGGGTCTAATTAAACTAGAGCTGAACTTTTCTGGTGTTAAGGGCATTTGCTTTTGTTCAGAATGCTTATTCAAGTTCCTTTTGCCAGTTTCCACAGGAAGTTGCTGAAATGAGCTTCTTCCTCCCTCTCACCCCTCTGCACCTGCTTCCATTCCTATAGTCTTTCTTCCCATGAGTGAGACTGCTGGGTCTGAGTGGAAGAAAGGATTAAGCTCTCTGAGGAGGAAGTTTTCTTTTTAGAACACTTCTGACATGGTAAATTCACGTCCGGGATCCTGGCTTTCCTCTCTGCAAAGTCGATTTTAGTAGAAAAGGAGAAGGCTGTGTCTGACTTAACAAGCGAAGTTAGGGGGAAAGTGTAACATCACATTCCACTTAGGAAATTCTTTCTTTAGTAATGGCTAGAGGAGAAGACTCATTTACTTTGAATATTTTCATTATGAGTTAAAAAACTACTGTGGGTAATAAACATTCAAGAACATAGTATGGAAGTTAGAAAATCTTCAGCGTACAAGATTTCTCTGAATTTTAGAATTCCTCCTTAAGTAAATAATTAGTGTGTGTTTCCCTTTTTCACAAATATTAACATTCTTATTTATGTCTTCTGGTGCCCACATACAAGAGTTTCTACAAATAGGATTGCCTAAATCTTTAACTTAACTGGAGAACATCAAACTAGTTCCCCAAATATTTGTTCATTGCATTGTATATGAGTTGCTGATGATCTTTATCCTATGACTTAATGTCAAACTGTAAAATTTTTGTCTAGATTATCTAGTGGGTGTAAAGTGGCATCTCCTTTTGGTCTTAATTTGCATTTTCTTCATTCCTAATGAGATTAAACCTCTTTTTCATATGCTTCTTGACTGTTCCTGTTTTTTCTTCTTTAAAGTACTGTTTGAATTGTTTCATTTTCCTTATGGATTTCAAGTTTGTTTGTTTGTTTTGCTATATTTTGGTTCCTAGTTTTTTTGGTCAGTTATGTGTTGCTGATAACTTCTCCCAGTCTGGATTCTTTTTCTTTAAGAAAAACAAACTTGGTGAGGTCTTTTGATGTCTAGAAGTTTATCGTTTTAATTGTGGTCACTTTTGTCAACCCTGTTTTTAAATACTGCTTTTTTATATCGTAAGCTATGTCTCTGGTGTTTGTTCTTTAGCCATCTGGACCATTGGAATGAAGAAAACCATGCAGTTTCAGCTGTTTTTCAAAGGAATAGCAAGTCCCAGCACCATCTATTATATAGTCTTTCATGTCCTCAGCAATCTGAAGAGCCGCCTGTTGAATATAACGAGTTTTAACGTGTGCAGGTCTGTTTCTGGACTCTGATGTACCCGTGGGTCAGTTTTAACGTGTGCAGGTTTGTTTCTGGACTCTGATGTACCCGTGGGTCAGTTTTAACGTGTGCAGGTCTGTTTCTGGACTCTGATGTACCCGTGGGTCAGTTTTAACGTGTGCAGGTCTGTTTCTGGACTCTGATGTACCCGTGGGTCAGTTTGTCTGTGCGTTCAGCAGTCCATTTGCCTTTTTTCGGGAGTGTCTTGTCTACTTTAGGGTCTTGACTTTTCCATATAAAGTTTAGAATTAATTTTCATAAAAAATCTTTAAACATGTACAAAATTTCAAATATGTACAAACATAGAAGTAGCTATTAAAGTAATATTAGCCATGACTGGTGTGACTCGGTTGGGTGTTGTCCCACAAAGTGAAAGGTTCGATTCCAGGTCAGGGTGCCGGCCTGGGATGGATCTCAGTTGGGGCGGGTGGGGGAGGCAACTGATCCGTGTTTCCCTCACATGGTTGTTTCTCTCCCTCTCTCCCCTGCCCTCTGAAAATAAACAAACAGAATCTTTAAAAAGATAAAATAATACTACGTTTTGAAATGTAATAGTAAGTATTAAAAATAGAATTAGGTAATAAAATCCACTCCCAGATCTCCGTCACGCAGCTTCGGTCATCAGCAGAATGTCAGTCTTGTTTTGTCTCTGCCCTCCTTAACTCTCTCCCGCTCCTCCCATTCCACAGAGTGGGTTGTTTAAACAAAGCTGAGTCATGAAGTCATTTCTTTTCTCTTTAAAAAAGTTCCTTTTTTTATTTTTAAAATTACAGTTTATGTATTACTTTGTATTAGTTTCAGGTGTACAGCGTAATGGTTAGACAGTCATATACTTTACAAAGTGATCCCCAAGATATTTCTAGTGCCCGCCTGGCACCACACGTAGTTACTACAATATCACTGACTGTATTCCCTGTGCTGTACTTCACACCCCCATGACTGTTCTGTAACCCCCGATCTGCACTTCTCAATCCCTTCACCTTTTTCACCCAGCCCTCCAACCCCCACGCCACCCCCAGCCACCATCAGTCTGTTCTCTGTATATGAGTCTGTTTCTGTTTTGTTTGTTCGTTTATATTGTTCTTTAGATTCCATACATAAGTGCAGTCATGTGGTATTTGTCTTTCTCTGACTGACCTACTTCACTTAGCATAATACCCTCTAGGTCCATCCATGCTGTCGCAAATGGTAAGACTCCATTCTTTTTAATGGCTGAGTGATACTCCATTGTATGTACCTACTACAGCTTTTTTATCCACTTGTCTATTGGGGGGCACTTGGGTTGCTTCCATAGCCTGGCTGTTATAAATAACACTGCAGTGAACATAGGGGTGCATATATTCTTTTGAATTAGTGTTTTGGGTTCTTTTGGACACATACCCAGAAGTGGAATTGCTGGGTCATAAGACAGTTTTATTTTTAGTTTTTTGAGGAAATTCCATACTATTTTCCACACTGACTGCACCAGTCTGCATTCCCACCAACAGTGCATGAGGATTCCCTTTTCTCCACATGTTTGCCAACACTTGTTTGTAGATTTATTGATGATAGCCATTCTGATAGGTATGAAGTGATATCTCATTGTGGTTGTAATTGTATTTCTCTGATGATTAGTGACATTGAGCATCTTTTCATAAGTTTGTCGGCCATCTGTATGTCCTCTTCGGAGAAGTGTCATACAGGTCCTTCACCTATTTTTTAAGTCGGAATGTTTGGCTTTTTGGTGTTGAGTTTTGTAAGTTCTTTATAAATTTTGGATATTAAGCCCTTATTAGATGTATCATTGGTAAATATCTTCTTCTATCAGTGGGTTGTCTTTTCATTTTGACGGTTTCTTTTGCTGTGCGAAAACTTTTTAGTTTGATGTAGTTACATTAGTTTTTTTTTCTTTTCTTTTGTTTCCCTTGCCTGAGAAGATATTTCAGAAAAAAAGACTACTACAAGAAATGGCTGAGGTTTTTTTATCCCTACCTGAGGACATGCTTACTGATTTTAGAGAGAGGAGAAGGGGGGGGGGGGGGGAGAGAGAGACAGATACACTGATGTGATAGAGGAAGATTGATTGGTTGCCTTTTGCACGCACCCCGACTGGGGACCAAATCTGCAACCCAGGCACGTGCCCTGATTGAGAATTGAACCTGTGACCTTTCGGTTTATGGAATGATGCTCCAGCCAACTAAGCCACACCAGTCAGGGCTGAAACGTCTGAGATTTTACTTCCTATGTTTTCTTCTAGGATTACTATGGTATTGAGTCTGACATTTAAGTCCTTAATCCATATGAGTTTATTCTTGTATATGGTGTAAGAAGATAGTCTAGTTTTATTTTTACTTTTTGCACATGTCTTCAATTTTCCCAACACCATTTATTGAATAGATTGTCTTTACCCCATTGTATGTTCTTGCCTATTAATTGACCATATAGGCATGGGTTTATTTCTGGTCTCTGTTCTGTTCCATTGATCTATATGTCTGTTTTTATGTCAGAACCATGCTGTTTTGATTACTGTGGCCTTGTACAGTTTGATATTAGGTAGCATAATTTCCTCCAACTTAGTTCTTCCAGATTGTTGCGGTATTCAGGGTCTTTTGTTGTTCTGTGTAAATTTTTGCATTATTGATTCTAGTTCTGTGAAATATGCCATTGGCATTTTTATAGGAACTGCACTGAGTCTATAGATTGCTTTGGGTAGTACGGACATTTTAACAATGTTGACTTTTCCTACCCTTAAACATAGTACGTGCTTCCATTTATTTGTATCGTCAGTTTCTCTTTTCAGTGTCTTACAGTTTTTCAAGTACAGGTCTTTTCCCTCTTTGGTTAAATTTATTCCCAGGTATTATTTTTATGTAATTCTAAATGGGATTGTTTTCTTAGTTTCCCTTTCTGGTAGTTTATAATTGGCATATAAAAATGCAACCTATTTCTAGAGATTTATTTGGTATCCTGCTACTTTATTGAACTTATTTATTAGTTCCAGTAGTTTTTCTGGTGGAATCTTTAGGGTGTCAAGTTATTTCAATATCTCAGATAATAAATCACATTCTATAAATACTTTAAATGTATTTAATGTATTTAAATGTATCTCTAAAAGATAGGACTTTTAAGAATCATAACACCATTTTCACACCTAAAATTTTTTAAGAATGATTGCTTAAATCATCAAGGTTCCATTATGTATTTGAATTACCCTGGTTTCTTTATAAATATTGATGTTTTGCCCTGGCTGGTGTAGCTCGGTTGGTTGGAGCATTGTCCCATACACCAAAAGGTTTGATTCCCTGGTCAGGGCACATACCTGGGTTGTGGGTTCAGTCCCTGGTTGGGGCTCAAATGGGAGGCAACCAATGAATGTTTCTCTCTCTTCCTCCCCCTCTCTCTCTAAAATAAATAAATAAGTAGACATGTATGTGTATGTGTGCGTGTATATACATATGGTTGTTTACAGTGTGATTGTTCAGGTAGGATCCAAACTTGTCTCTCATATTGCATTTGGTTGATATGTCTCTTAAATTCTTTTTGATCTGTAGGTTCTCCCTCTGTGTGTGTTTGAAAAAAACTGGACCTTTTATCCTAAAGAATTTCCCACATTCTCTGTCCCCACAGAGAATGCTTGTGGTATCCTTGTGGTGTCATTTAACATAATACTGGTATATTCCTAAATATTTCTGTTGTCTAAATTTCTTGTAGTTAAATTCAGAGGCTAGATCCTATTCAAGGCCTTTTATTTTTCTTAAGACTGTGTTTGGTTATATCTACTTCATGTGCCACTGAAGGTGCACTGGGTTTAGGCGTTTGGCACCCTGATTCATCCATTACAAAGTTCCCTATCAGCCTTTCTCCTGATGGCTTTATTTAGCTGCTGCTGCTTATTACTCCTTGGTTCATTGTTTAATTAGCACATGCAAAATAATGGTAGTCTAATAGTTTCATTCTTTCTGCATTTTTAAGCTGGAATTTTTCAATACAAAATATTTTCATTATCCTCTCTTTGGCTACTGAGACATAATTTATATGGAAAATGCAGAATGAATACATGCTAGATTTTTTTTTAAATCAGTTTGCAGAATATTGATTTAGCTCGCTAGTTTCTTCCAAGGTGGGTGAAGGGTTTTCTTTTTTTCTTTCTGTCATTATAAACTGAGAACCTTTAGAATTTTTATTTAAATTTTAGAGCTATCTCATTTTTTTTAAAAGCCTGCTAGTTTTTTTTGTTCAGAGCACATTTGAATTTTTAGATCAGTTTGGGGAGTCAGCCTTTTTATCCGTAAATGTAGTATCTCTCCTATTGAGTTTCTCTGTAATTTCTTTCACTAATATTTTAAATAAAACTTTTTTGTATATGGCCTATATCTTGTAAGCTTGCTGAACTCACTTATTCTGGTAGGGTTTTTTTTTTTAAAGATTCTTTGGGATTTTCTGTGTGGACAAACATGTTATCTGCAAGTAATAAAACATTTATTTCTTCATTCCAACATCCATATCTTCTGTTTCTTTTGCAGCCCCTGTTGCACTGAATGGCACCCCCCAATATAATGTTGAACAGGAATGGGCATACTCTCCTTTTCACCAATTTTATAAAGGAAAGCTTTCTGTTTTCTGCTCCTCCCTGTGGTATCTGGGTCTTGCATTGTATCAGTACAGGATCGTGGGCCCAAGCAGGTTTCCTGCCCTGCCCCGGGGAAAGATGGTTTTGACTTCTCCTCTTGCATTTGGCCTTGGACCTTTTCCTGGAATCAGTGGCCAGAGGCGTTTGCTGGCCTTCCTCCTGCAGTAGACCACTGTTGCTTATTACCAGGTGCATGGCTTATGGTGGGTGCGGGGAGAGGGCCTCTTCCACCCTCTTCCACCTCATACAGCTTTGCTTCTGCCCCCACTCTCCTAGTGCAGGAGGCTACCTTTGCCTGGAGGGTTACCTGGCCCTTCTCCAGTGACTTAATGGTTTTGCTTCAAGCAAGAGAAACTCCAGGGAAGCAGATTGGATGTTGCTGCTTGTTCCAACAAAGGGGTCTCTCTCAGGTCTAACTTCCTTTGCTTTACGTCAGTCTTCCGTGAGCACTCATGGAAAAGAACTTGTGAGTGTGGATCTCCTTGCGTCTGGGGCTCTGAAGTGTTCTACGCTTTCGTGGTAGGCCGCATTGGGCATTCAGGAAGTCCTTAAAATTTTAGTTGATTTCCTTTTGTGGCAGATATCTGCTCTGCCATGTGTCCCATCTGTCCTTGGAGAGGCTTGTGCCCTTATGTAGGTCAGCTCAGCTGGCTGTTGCAGCCTAACTTCCCTGTAAGAGTCAAGAAGTTTGTGACTTTGCAGTTGATTCATCCTTTTTAAAACCATGAGAGTGGGAAGGATGTTGTCTTGTGGCTTTCTGCAGTGGAGCTCAGACATCTTAAGATCTCTACCCACTTTCGAAAGCCGGCCTTCCTTTCCCTGCCCCTACTCACCTATTTCACGAAATCATTGATTAATCCTGTGTCCAACTAATCCTAGAGCAGGGGCTTAAACACTGATTTTTTTTCTAGCGTAGCCTGCACTACCTTGTTCTACATTGTATTTTGGTCTCTACAGTTTTTCCGTCATTCCCTGCTTATTCAGGCTTGTAGAGCCCAGGCACTGGTCTGAGGACTGGTGTGAGTCTGTGGTTCAGTCTTCACCGGTCTGGAGAGTGGTGAGCAAGTGTGGATCATCAAACAAAGAAAAGAACCTATTTTTCAAGTTGCGTTTTAAAATATATCTTTTCACTTTTAAGCTGTTTCTTCATTTCGTTTTTTAACAGAGTTTAATAAAAACCTAAAATGTATTAAATAAGCTAGTAATACATTTTGAAAGTTCACCATATGCTTTTTTTTCTTTAGCTTTTATCTCTTCTTTTTGAAGATTTGTTCAAAAAATTCAATTCTGAAATGAAGAAAATTGCAGACCAGGTGATTCCTAAGCAAAGAGCCGCCCAGTTTGATGTCGTCAAACACATGCGTCAGGACCAGATCACCAATGGCATGGTGAACGCCATTTCTACCGTGAGTCTTCGGTCATTTGTTTAGGCTTTTGGGACTTAGGTATCGTAAATCTATTCAGTAGAGTGGAAATGTAAAGTACTTTAAGAATCTAGGTGAAATATTTGTGTGTGCATGTGTATGTCTTCAAGGCTGCCTACAAATCAGACATTTTCTACTTTGAAAGATAGTCTACAGTTTAAATGGTATCAGTAGGAATTTTGTTGCTATATGACTTTATTGCCAAATTATAGTTCCTGTTATATGAGGCAATAAGAAAATAGATGTACTCTTACATAAAGGAAAAATCTTTTAGTTTCACTGTTAATAGCCATTCTTTTCATGGATATGTTTCTGTATTTTTTTTCTCTAATAAAGTGGACATAGTGTACATAGGTTTATTAATGACAGCTTGTGTCTGTAACAGTACAGAATGTTTCATTTTATTGTAGGTTTGTATTCCTCAGAGGGCTATCAGCTATTCCCCACACGGAGATAAATTCAGGCTTTTGCAGCTGCTGTGTATTCAGGGCCTCTGGCTGCTCATAAAGGGTTATCAGATAGGTTCTTGCTCCTTTTCTAAAAGTGTAACGACTGTAGGTCTATCTGATAAAGTTTGGTCTACGTTTTGTGTGCCAGACATAAAATTAGTTCTATGGATGGGGTTTTTGCCTCAACAAAAAGCACAGTCTATTGTTACACATCGGTTCCCTTAATGAGAGAATCGGTGGCAGACTCGCTGCGACCCTTGGCTGCAGAAAGCTGCAGTCTGCGCAGCCCTGGCGGTGGCAGTCACAGCTAACCTGCGGCGTCCCGGCCTTGTGCTCGCTTAGGCACGTGCAGCTCTTGTGGCCTGAGTTTTTCTGACTTCAGATCCCTGGGTGTTTGCAGAGAAGCCTCCAGAGACCTCTTGAACACGTTTCTGTGAGGACTACTTTTCCCTGCTTTCAGACTCACGATGTTCAGGTCATAATAGCTGTTTTGAGTAGTTCTTTGCCCCTAAGTGATACCGCTTTACCTCCCAGAGAAGACTGCAATTTAGAAAAATCACTAGTGGCCTTGTTGCAGGTGGACTCCAACCTGTAAGCAACCCGAAAAAGGTCAGCTTCTTTAATTCTGTGTGGCCGTTAGTATTTTCAAGAAATAAATTTTCTCAGAGGAGCAGCTTTAGACCCTGTCCGTTCCCCTTCTCTCCCTTTTGTAATACTCCTGCGGAATACTAGAGCAAATCTCTGGCTGAACATCTTGGCTTTCCTCCCCACCTACTTCTCATTTGCCAGCAGCTGCTGCCTTATTTTAGTTCAGTGCAGAATATTTATTTACCTTACTCTTACTCTCTGGGCA